>OY992538.1:32491804-32729458 GCA_963921195.1 Pegoplata infirma | reverse complement strand
GTAAAATTTTTTCGAGTGTATTTTATTTTTTAGTGTGAAAATATTTTTGAGTGACAAAAATACATTGTAAAATATTTGCGTGATTTACCAATGTTTTTAAACATGTTTAACGGATGTTCAACACGTGAATTAAGGTGAAACTTATCTGAAATTCACGGTTTTGGTAATAACTTTTGACCCACTGGACCGATTTGGCTGAAATTCAATACAAGCCAGGCCAGAGGAAGGACAAATATATATGCAAGCTTCGAAAGTTAGCATGTTTTTATCTCGTAAATGTACGAAAAACCCTTGCCGAAATTCAGTCTTTTGCTCATAACTTTTGAACCACTGGACCGATTTCGCTAGACTGCAATACCAACCTGACCAGGTAAATGTCCAATATATATGCCGAACTTCAGGAGCCTCCGTAAAGTCTTTCAAAAGTAAGCGTGTTTTCAACAGACAGACGGACGGACATCGCTAGATCGTCTTAAAATCGATCGAGGATCATGAATATTTATACTTTATGGGGTCCTAGACTAATATTTCGAGGTGTTACAAACGGAATGACAAACTTTTATATAAAAAAAACTATGTTCAACTCATTCCGTCGGCAAGTTTTGTTGTGTTTCTTTTTTCACCGTAGTAATTTCAAATAAAGTAATAACTTAAAAAAAAAAAAAAAAAATATTAAGAAAAAAGTTGGGGTCTGATGGGGATTCGAACCAACGACCCCCAAAAAAAGTAATAAGTTTATCCACCGCTTAGCGCATAACGCCAAAACAGTGTTACAGTTTTGTCGGCTAAATTCTGTCATCTACTTACAAGCAAGAACAAAATAGAAATAAAAACACAATTTGTTTGTGAATGCATGTGTGTGTGTATAGTTGTGTGTTAAATATTTTTACTGTTAATAAGTTAGAGAATGAAAGTGATGCACTCAACTAAATTAGTCAGTATTTTTTTCTTTTGTTAATTACTCAACTAAATTAGTCAGTATTTTTTTCTTTTGTTAATTTCAATTGAGAATTGTTTCTGTTACCATTACTGACAAAATTATGTGAGTGTTTCAGAATTCTTGTTTACTTTTATTTAAAACCAAATTGATTTTATGCGTTAAAACTTGTTGTCATGCTGTAGCTCAGTTAGTTAGACGGCCAGCATTCTAAACAAGGAGGTATGCTGTTCAAAGCTCAATGGAAACAATAAATTGGGAAAAAGTAAGAAATAAAGAAAACAATTAAATAATAAAATAAAAATAAATAAATAAATAAATAAATAAATAAATAAATAAATAAATAAATAAATAAATAAATAAATAAATAAATAAATAAATAAATAAATAAATAAATAAATAAATAAATAAATAAATAAATAAATAAATAAATAAATAAATAAATAAATAAATAAATAAATAAATAAATAAATAAATAAATAAATAAATAAATAAATAAATAAATAAATAAATAAATAAATAAATAAATAAATAAATAAATAAATAAATAAATAAATAAATAAATAAATAAATAAATAAATAAATAAATAAATAAATAAATAAATAAATAAATAAATAAATAAATAAATAAATAAATAAATAAATAAATAAATAAATAAATAAATAAATAAATAAATAAATAAATAAATAAATAAATAAATAAATAAATAAATAAATAAATAAATAAATAAATAAATAAATAAATAAATAAATAAATAAATAAATAAATAAATAAATAAATAAATAAATAAATAAATAAATAAATAAATAAATAAATAAATAAATAAATAAATAAATAAATAAATAAATAAATAAATAAATAAATAAATAAATAAATAAATAAATAAATAAATAAATAAATAAATAAATAAATAAATAAATAAATAAATAAATAAATAAATAAATAAATAAATAAATAAATAAATAAATAAATAAATAAATAAATAAATAAATAAATAAATAAATAAATAAATAAATAAATAAATAAATAAATAAATAAATAAATAAATAAATAAATAAATAAATAAATAAATAAATAAATAAATAAATAAATAAATAAATAAATAAATAAATAAATAAATAAATAAATAAATAAATAAATAAATAAATAAATAAATAAATAAATAAATAAATAAATAAATAAATAAATAAATAAATAAATAAATAAATAAATAAATAAATAAATAAATAAATAAATAAATAAATAAATAAATAAATAAATAAATAAATAAATAAATAAATAAATAAATAAATAAATAAATAAATAAATAAATAAATAAATAAATAAATAAATAAATAAATAAATAAATAAATAAATAAATAAATAAATAAATAAATAAATAAATAAATAAATAAATAAATAAATAAATAAATAAATAAATAAATAAATAAATAAATAAATAAATAAATAAATAAATAAATAAATAAATAAATAAATAAATAAATAAATAAATAAATAAATAAATAAATAAATAAATAAATAAATAAATAAATAAATAAATAAATAAATAAATAAATAAATAAATAAATAAATAAATAAATAAATAAATAAATAAATAAATAAATAAATAAATAAATAAATAAATAAATAAATAAATAAATAAATAAATAAATAAATAAATAAATAAATAAATAAATAAATAAATAAATAAATAAATAAATAAATAAATAAATAAATAAATAAATAAATAAATAAATAAATAAATAAATAAATAAATAAATAAATAAATAAATAAATAAATAAATAAATAAATAAATAAATAAATAAATAAATAAATAAATAAATAAATAAATAAATAAATAAATAAATAAATAAATAAATAAATAAATAAATAAATAAATAAATAAATAAATAAATAAATAAATAAATAAATAAATAAATAAATAAATAAATAAATAAATAAATAAATAAATAAATAAATAAATAAATAAATAAATAAATAAATAAATAAATAAATAAATAAATAAATAAATAAATAAATAAATAAATAAATAAATAAATAAATAAATAAATAAATAAATAAATAAATAAATAAATAAATAAATAAATAAATAAATAAATAAATAAATAAATAAATAAATAAATAAATAAATAAATAAATAAATAAATAAATAAATAAATAAATAAATAAATAAATAAATAAATAAATAAATAAATAAATAAATAAATAAATAAATAAATAAATAAATAAATAAATAAATAAATAAATAAATAAATAAATAAATAAATAAATAAATAAATAAATAAATAAATAAATAAATAAATAAATAAATAAATAAATAAATAAATAAATAAATAAATAAATAAATAAATAAATAAATAAATAAATAAATAAATAAATAAATAAATAAATAAATAAATAAATAAATAAATAAATAAATAAATAAATAAATAAATAAATAAATAAATAAATAAATAAATAAATAAATAAATAAATAAATAAATAAATAAATAAATAAATAAATAAATAAATAAATAAATAAATAAATAAATAAATAAATAAATAAATAAATAAATAAATAAATAAATAAATAAATAAATAAATAAATAAATAAATAAATAAATAAATAAATAAATAAATAAATAAATAAATAAATAAATAAATAAATAAATAAATAAATAAATAAATAAATAAATAAATAAATAAATAAATAAATAAATAAATAAATAAATAAATAAATAAATAAATAAATAAATAAATAAATAAATAAATAAATAAATAAATAAATAAATAAATAAATAAATAAATAAATAAATAAATAAATAAATAAATAAATAAATAAATAAATAAATAAATAAATAAATAAATAAATAAATAAATAAATAAATAAATAAATAAATAAATAAATAAATAAATAAATAAATAAATAAATAAATAAATAAATAAATAAATAAATAAATAAATAAATAAATAAATAAATAAATAAATAAATAAATAAATAAATAAATAAATAAATAAATAAATAAATAAATAAATAAATAAATAAATAAATAAATAAATAAATAAATAAATAAATAAATAAATAAATAAATAAATAAATAAATAAATAAATAAATAAATAAATAAATAAATAAATAAATAAATAAATAAATAAATAAATAAATAAATAAATAAATAAATAAATAAATAAATAAATAAATAAATAAATAAATAAATAAATAAATAAATAAATAAATAAATAAATAAATAAATAAATAAATAAATAAATAAATAAATAAATAAATAAATAAATAAATAAATAAATAAATAAATAAATAAATAAATAAATAAATAAATAAATAAATAAATAAATAAATAAATAAATAAATAAATAAATAAATAAATAAATAAATAAATAAATAAATAAATAAATAAATAAATAAATAAATAAATAAATAAATAAATAAATAAATAAATAAATAAATAAATAAATAAATAAATAAATAAATAAATAAATAAATAAATAAATAAATAAATAAATAAATAAATAAATAAATAAATAAATAAATAAATAAATAAATAAATAAATAAATAAATAAATAAATAAATAAATAAATAAATAAATAAATAAATAAATAAATAAATAAATAAATAAATAAATAAATAAATAAATAAATAAATAAATAAATAAATAAATAAATAAATAAATAAATAAATAAATAAATAAATAAATAAATAAATAAATAAATAAATAAATAAATAAATAAATAAATAAATAAATAAATAAATAAATAAATAAATAAATAAATAAATAAATAAATAAATAAATAAATAAATAAATAAATAAATAAATAAATAAATAAATAAATAAATAAATAAATAAATAAATAAATAAATAAATAAATAAATAAATAAATAAATAAATAAATAAATAAATAAATAAATAAATAAATAAATAAATAAATAAATAAATAAATAAATAAATAAATAAATAAATAAATAAATAAATAAATAAATAAATAAATAAATAAATAAATAAATAAATAAATAAATAAATAAATAAATAAATAAATAAATAAATAAATAAATAAATAAATAAATAAATAAATAAATAAATAAATAAATAAATAAATAAATAAATAAATAAATAAATAAATAAATAAATAAATAAATAAATAAATAAATAAATAAATAAATAAATAAATAAATAAATAAATAAATAAATAAATAAATAAATAAATAAATAAATAAATAAATAAATAAATAAATAAATAAATAAATAAATAAATAAATAAATAAATAAATAAATAAATAAATAAATAAATAAATAAATAAATAAATAAATAAATAAATAAATAAATAAATAAATAAATAAATAAATAAATAAATAAATAAATAAATAAATAAATAAATAAATAAATAAATAAATAAATAAATAAATAAATAAATAAATAAATAAATAAATAAATAAATAAATAAATAAATAAATAAATAAATAAATAAATAAATAAATAAATAAATAAATAAATAAATAAATAAATAAATAAATAAATAAATAAATAAATAAATAAATAAATAAATAAATAAATAAATAAATAAATAAATAAATAAATAAATAAATAAATAAATAAATAAATAAATAAATAAATAAATAAATAAATAAATAAATAAATAAATAAATAAATAAATAAATAAATAAATAAATAAATAAATAAATAAATAAATAAATAAATAAATAAATAAATAAATAAATAAATAAATAAATAAATAAATAAATAAATAAATAAATAAATAAATAAATAAATAAATAAATAAATAAATAAATAAATAAATAAATAAATAAATAAATAAATAAATAAATAAATAAATAAATAAATAAATAAATAAATAAATAAATAAATAAATAAATAAATAAATAAATAAATAAATAAATAAATAAATAAATAAATAAATAAATAAATAAATAAATAAATAAATAAATAAATAAATAAATAAATAAATAAATAAATAAATAAATAAATAAATAAATAAATAAATAAATAAATAAATAAATAAATAAATAAATAAATAAATAAATAAATAAATAAATAAATAAATAAATAAATAAATAAATAAATAAATAAATAAATAAATAAATAAATAAATAAATAAATAAATAAATAAATAAATAAATAAATAAATAAATAAATAAATAAATAAATAAATAAATAAATAAATAAATAAATAAATAAATAAATAAATAAATAAATAAATAAATAAATAAATAAATAAATAAATAAATAAATAAATAAATAAATAAATAAATAAATAAATAAATAAATAAATAAATAAATAAATAAATAAATAAATAAATAAATAAATAAATAAATAAATAAATAAATAAATAAATAAATAAATAAATAAATAAATAAATAAATAAATAAATAAATAAATAAATAAATAAATAAATAAATAAATAAATAAATAAATAAATAAATAAATAAATAAATAAATAAATAAATAAATAAATAAATAAATAAATAAATAAATAAATAAATAAATAAATAAATAAATAAATAAATAAATAAATAAATAAATAAATAAATAAATAAATAAATAAATAAATAAATAAATAAATAAATAAATAAATAAATAAATAAATAAATAAATAAATAAATAAATAAATAAATAAATAAATAAATAAATAAATAAATAAATAAATAAATAAATAAATAAATAAATAAATAAATAAATAAATAAATAAATAAATAAATAAATAAATAAATAAATAAATAAATAAATAAATAAATAAATAAATAAATAAATAAATAAATAAATAAATAAATAAATAAATAAATAAATAAATAAATAAATAAATAAATAAATAAATAAATAAATAAATAAATAAATAAATAAATAAATAAATAAATAAATAAATAAATAAATAAATAAATAAATAAATAAATAAATAAATAAATAAATAAATAAATAAATAAATAAATAAATAAATAAATAAATAAATAAATAAATAAATAAATAAATAAATAAATAAATAAATAAATAAATAAATAAATAAATAAATAAATAAATAAATAAATAAATAAATAAATAAATAAATAAATAAATAAATAAATAAATAAATAAATAAATAAATAAATAAATAAATAAATAAATAAATAAATAAATAAATAAATAAATAAATAAATAAATAAATAAATAAATAAATAAATAAATAAATAAATAAATAAATAAATAAATAAATAAATAAATAAATAAATAAATAAATAAATAAATAAATAAATAAATAAATAAATAAATAAATAAATAAATAAATAAATAAATAAATAAATAAATAAATAAATAAATAAATAAATAAATAAATAAATAAATAAATAAATAAATAAATAAATAAATAAATAAATAAATAAATAAATAAATAAATAAATAAATAAATAAATAAATAAATAAATAAATAAATAAATAAATAAATAAATAAATAAATAAATAAATAAATAAATAAATAAATAAATAAATAAATAAATAAATAAATAAATAAATAAATAAATAAATAAATAAATAAATAAATAAATAAATAAATAAATAAATAAATAAATAAATAAATAAATAAATAAATAAATAAATAAATAAATAAATAAATAAATAAATAAATAAATAAATAAATAAATAAATAAATAAATAAATAAATAAATAAATAAATAAATAAAAAAAAAAAAAAACAAATAAAAAAAAATTTTTTTTTTCTTTAGTTCTAAAAAAAATATTAAAAAAAATATAAATCAATAAACTTTTTTATTGAATCTTGAAATTTGTTTATTGAAATTATTTTCAGCAAACGACTTACAAATGCGTTTATTGAATTCGTGAAAATCTTCACCGCGGCTTTTTTAGTTAATTTATTTATTGAATTCGTGAATTTTTTTATTGAAATTGAATTTTTTTTTTTTGTGTGTATAGTACAAGAAGAACTAATCCGATTCCTTTAAAATTTGAAATGGTGATTTGTGAATACAAAACTCGTTTAGCTGCTAATTTTTGAAAGGATATCTATTATGAAACGGTTATTAGAGCCATTTGAGCCCAAATTAGGGCTTTTGTATGGGGGCTAGGTCTAAACATGGACCGATTTTTTCAATTTCAATAGGACTCCTCATTGGGGGAGAAATAACAATATTTTTTTTTTTTAATTTCCACCAAAATTTTTGAAAATTAAAAAATAACAAGTAAGAGTGTTGAATTCGGCTGTGCCGAATCATTTATACCCTCCAACATGCAAAAAAAAGTCCAGGGTCGTTATTTTTTTTTTGAGAGGGGGAAGGTCGGCAGTGGTCATTAGGGGGGGCAAATTTCCCCTCGAAATATATGTTTAAAAATTCTTTCTTACTCTTTTTGCACTTAAGAAATACAAGTTAATCATTATTTTAACAATTTTTATAATCCACGCCCACACAAGGGGGCGGGCTGAAAAACCGATATTTTTTAATCCCCCGGGTCCAAATGCAGAACTTTAAGCTTCTTGAGGCATAAAAATGTTGCATTTGTTAAACAAAAACACAAAAAATCATGAAAAAATATGATGTTTTTCAGAGGTTGGTTTAGTTCCTCAAGGGGGAACTTTTTTCCCCCTGATCCGATTTGGCCTATCTCCGAACTTAACCAGCCTATGACCATAAGACATATTTGTGCCAAACTTCTGGAGTCTAGCTCTTTTATTTTGGGCGGTATCGTGTCTTCCACAGACAGACGGACGGACGGACATCGCTAGAATATCTTAGACTCGATCACTCATCAACAGGGCAAGGAAGTTCATGCACTAAAAATCGCGTTTTTAGCGCTAAAAATATGTATCAAAAATTTAAAAATATGCGGTAAAAACTAAAAAAATATGCATTAAAAAATTGATTTATTTTAATATTTGTTCATAAAAAATCGCAAAACATAAAATTCAGTGGAGCATATTTAGCTTTTTTTGAATTTCGAAATCGTCGGGGTCGGGAAAGTTGTCTTTTAGGGTCGATATTAACACACAAAAATATTGGACCTGTAGGACAATGGATTTGGGTTCCTTTTTTGACTTGAAAATCGGAAAGTTCCGAATAAAGTGAACAAAAATTTGTAACTTTTTTTTTTGCTTGTAAATTTTTTTTTATTTAAAAATATATATATTTTTTTCTAATTAATTTTAAAATGCATTAAAGGCCAAATTAAATAGTACGATATTTAAAAATATAATCTTCTCCACACTGAGAGAATGTTACGTTATATTTTCAGCAAAAACTAAATGAAATATTTTTTTGTTAAGCAAGAAACAAAAAACAAAAAAAAAAAAAATACTGACAAAAAAAAATTCCCATAAAAACACTTTTTTATTAATGTCCGAATATAAACTAATATTTTAAGCAACAAAAAAGTTATTTTTTTTTTTCACTTTGTTCAAAACCCATGGTCCTACAGGTCCTACGACCCGAAAAGGGTAAATTTGCTCCACCATAGTGCAAACATTAACAAATACTTATGTATATTATCGCGTCCTGAATTCGGTTTTTTTCTAATTTGAAAACGATCGGCAATTAGGACCCTTTTACGGGGAAAAAAAATTACATAAATTGTGTTGTCACTTGATTTTTTCCAGATTTTCTCATTGTACAACAATTATTATTTCTCAGAAATAATTAACATGGACTCAAACCGAACTAAATAAAAATTCAGTTATAAATTAAGTTTTTTTATCTCATTGTTAGTGCAGTTTAATAAAAAAATAGGAACACTCCTTTCCGTCTTTTAGATGCAGCCCTTGACCGAAATTACTCCATAAAAATTGTATTTATATTTTTCGCACTATATGGCGCATTTTTTGCCTTAATTTTTTGACAAAAAAAAATATTTTTTTTACTTCTTTCTTATCAAAATGGGTTCATACATTTTACACATTTTTCATGAAAAATAGCTAATTTTTTTTTTTTTAGCTATTTTTTTTTTGATAAATATTAAAAAATATGCAACAAAATATGTAGTTTAGGCAAAATATGCAAAAACATGCATTTTCATCAAAATATGCAAAAATATGCACTAATAAATCAATGCCATTTTTAAGCAAATTCGATGATTCGCGAAGATAAATACTTTAAGTTGTGCTCAGGCTAACGACAACAAACATGTATTTACATGAACCCCCTTGCCCTGCTCATCAATAATATATATACTTTATGGGGTCCTAGACCGATATTTCGATGAGTTACACACGGAATGACAAAGTGAGTATACCCCCATACTGTGGTTGGAGGGTATAAAAATTATATTTTTCAGAGGTTTGTTTAGTTCTTCAAGGGGGAACTTTTTTTCCCCTGATCCGATTTTGCTCATTTACAAACTTAATCTGTCTATGAACATTAGACATCTATCTATATATATAAAAGAGTAATGTGACTGACTGACTGACTCATCATCGCCCAGCCCAAACCGCTGAAGCTAGAGACTTGAAATTTGGACTGTAGGTTCACTTCCCGGAATATAGATCCACTAAGGCTGGATTTTTGCCAGTGTTGATTCTAAGGGGGTAAAAAGGGTAAAAAACTGTACTTTTGGTACTTTTTATATCTCATGAAATAATGGTCATAGAGACTTGAAATTTGGACTGTATGTTCACCTCCCGGAACATAGATACACTAAGGCCGGCTTTTTGCCAGTGTTGATTCTGAGGGGGTAAAAAGGGTAAAAAACTGTACTTTTGGTACTTTTTATATCTCATGAAATAATGGTCATAGAGACTTGAAATTTGGACTGTATGTTCACCTCCCGAAATGTAGATCCTGTAAGGCAGGATTTTTGCCAATGTTGATTCTAAGGGGGTAAAAAGGGTAAAAAACTGTACTTTTGGTACTTTTTATATCTCCTGAAATAATGGTCACAGAAACTTGAAATTTGGACTGTATGTTCACCTCCCGGAATATAGACCAAGTAAGGCTGGATTTTTGCCAATGTTGATTCTAAGGGGGTAAAAAGGGTAAAAAAATGTACCTTTGATACCTTTTATATTTCCTTAAATAATGGTCCTAGACACTTGAAATTTTGAATGTAGGTTCAGCTCCCGGAATATAAATCTACTAAGGCTAGATTTTGCCAATGTTGATTCTAAGGGGTAAAAAGGGTAAAAAACTGTACTTTTGGTACCTTTTATATTTTCTTAAATAATGGTCCTAGAAACTTAAAATTTGCAATGTAGGTTCACCTCCCGGAAAAAATATTCACCAAGGCTGGGTTTTTGCCAATGTTGACTCTACGGGGGTAAAAAAAGTACCTTTTATAAAAGTATCTTTTATAAAAAGTACCTTTTTTAAAAGTAGGGGAAGCTCGACACACTTGATCCCTTAGAAGACTTGATCCCCCCCCCCAAATCTCAAAAACTAAATAAGTTAAAATTTTTTTGTGTAGCGTTTATTAGTCCTATTTGTAGCCTTATTATTTTAATATTTTGTTTTTGTACTTCTCTTAAATGGGGAGCATGCACCGAACACCACTGAAAATTTGACTATGTTTGTGTTTTTTTCTGAGGTTACTTGAAAAGGGTTTTTGAAGTTTGTGTTCAATATCCAAAATGGCTCTTGTTCTGTGGTTAAAGAGTACAATGTCACGTATTAATTTGCATTTATAATTTTTGGATTGGCTTTTTTACTTTTTTTGTATTACACAAAAATGTAAAAAAGTCCTTTTTAACACACTTGATCCCTTTTTTAATTATACAGTTGATCCCGAGGATCAAGTGTATATTGTTTGACAATTATATATTTTAACGGTTGGTATAAGTTCGTATTATTGATCTTGATGTTGGTATTTATTATTTATGTTTATCTATCAGTTGGCTGCCGTGTTAATAAGTTGTGAAAAGTCAACGACTTCAGAAAAGTCTTTCTTTTCAATTTGATGTCAAACTCAGGGTCGCCAGTTTTTTTTTTGGATGCCATCCCCAACTTAAAATTTCTCATCCCCAAAAATCCCCAAAAAAAAAAATTCTCAAAATTCACTATACGCAAAAAACATTTGCAACCCATCAAGTGCTTTTGAGAGATTTAGCCATTTTTTAGAACAAAAACTTCGTTAACTTATACACAAACTTTTACACAGAAACTTGGCTAAAAAGTGTAACTGTATTTTGCGTATTGAGTGATTACCACATCATTTGAAACCAATGTTTCGATAAGTAATATGATAAAATTCAAATACCAACGGAAATGTTTTATCAGGGATAGATAACTCAGGAAGTTTTAATTTACACACCACCAATAGAGTACTTTATTGGTAAAATTTGTGGAAATTTTTCATAATACAATAGAAAATGTATGAAAATCTACAATTTGGTTTAAAGAAAAAGAAAATCATTATAACATGATACGATCCAGGTTTTGACAGACACCATAAAAAAATTTTAGTTTTTCTTTATAAATCTCACATAATTCCTACGTTTGCGGTTTTTTTTTTGATGCTTTAATGCCCACGATTGATCAAAAATTGATAATTTTACCGATTTTCGCATTATTTTATGATTGATGTATTTAAAAAACACTTGTTTATCTAAAATATTTCATCCCCTAAAAATCCCCGAAAAAATCAGTGTCATCCCCATGAAATCCCCGGATCCCCAAATCAAAATTTTCATCCCCAATTTACAAAAAAAATCCCCTATTTGGGGACAAAACCCCTAAACTGGCAACACTGGTCGAACTGATCAAAATGTCCCAGCTTCCATCATGTTCAAAATAACAACAACTTCAAAACTCTTCGAATAATGACCAAAAACTTACTTAATAAAATAAAAAAAAAAATAAATAATTTTTGTGACATTGTTGTATATTTTTTTTTTCTTGTAATACACTTGATCCCCGGGGATCAAATCACTTTAATGAATACACATGATCCCGGGAACAAGTGTCTAATGCGAGGGATCAAGTATGTTGTAGCATATAGACACTTGATCCTTTTTCGCTATTTTGATTTTTTTGCTATAAATAAAAAAAAAAAATTTTTGTAATTTTTTATATTGCCATTGGAGATACCCCTTACAGAGAGCTTTTAAAAAAAATTTACTTCAAGAAAATATATGAATTAGTTTAGAAGTTATATGCGTTTGCCTTTTTAGGGATCAAGTGTATGGAGCTTCCCCTACCTTTTATAAAAAGTACCTTTTATAAAAAGTACCTTTTATAAAAAGTACCTTTTATAAAAAGTACCTTTTATAAAAAGTACCTTTAATAAAAAGTACCTTTTATAAAAAGTACCTTTTATAAAAAGTACCTTTTATAAAAAGTACCTTTTATAAAAAGTACCTTTTATAAAAAGTACCTTTTATAAAAAGTACCTTTTATAAAAAGTACCTTTTATAAAAAGTACCTTTTATAAAAAGTACCTTTTATAAAAAGTACCTTTTATAAAAAGTACCTTTTATAAAAAGTACCTTTTATAAAAAGTACCTTTTATAAAAAGTACCTTTTATAAAAAGTACCTTTTATAAAAAGTACATTTTATAAAAAGTACATTTTATAAAAAGTACATTTTATAAAAAGTACCTTTTATAAAAAGTACCTTTTATAAAAAGTACCTTTTATAAAAAGTACCTTTTATAAAAAGTACCTTTTATCAAAAGCACCTTTTACAAAAAGTACCTTTTATAAAAAGTACCTGTAATAAAAACATAGAAACTTGAAATTGGAAAAGGTTCGCCTCTCGGAAAATAAAGGGGTTAAAAGGAATAAAAAAGTGTACTTATTTCCTGATATAATGGTCCCAGAAACTTAAAATTTGGAATGTAAAATCCTTCGGTGAAAAAAGAGATTGGGAAAAGTTCTTTTTGGAAATTCCGTTTTTTAACGGGGATAAAAAGTACTTTTAATATTTGCTGAAACAATGATCCTAGATAATTGAAATATGGATTGTAGGATCCTTCGGTGATGAAAAAATATTCTGGAAGAGGTACTTTTTTTAAATTCCGTTTCTAATGGGGGTAATAAAGTGTACTTTTGGTACCTTTTTTGTTCCTATAATAATGACCTTAGAAGGAATTGGAAATGAAATGGCGTAGAACGGGGAACAATATGAAATAGAGCAGGGAACAATATGGAATGATATTTTCAACTAAAATTTTTGGTGTTTAGCTTTTTTTACTCCATATTTTTTTTATTACGATTTCTTTTTTCACTGAAATATTTATTCACTCAAAATCCAAAATCCCGACATAAGGGCTCGAAAATTGTCATTATATTTTTCCCCCGGAACGAACATGATAACGTACCAGCAAAGTTATTTAAATTTTATTGTTTAAATTATTCATTGAAATATTTTTATATGGATGACTTAAACGTCCACAAGTAAATAAAACAAAGACTACGTAGGGGAATTTTTTTTAAATGGATAGAATAATCCTGATCCTTCTATTATCCGGTATTCAATACAACCGGTAACGAAGTACCGGGATTGTAAGCTAGTATTCTTGCCAAATGTCGGGAGTCTACCTCTTTTATTTTGGACTGCATCGTGTTAACTACAGACGGACAGACAGACAGACAGACAGACGGACGGACAGACAGACGGACAGACAGACGGACAGACAGACGGACGGACATACGGACAGACGGACGAACGGACGGACGGACAGACGGACGGACGGACGGACATCGCTAGAATGTCTTAGAATCGATCACTGATCATAAATATATTTACTTTATGGGGTCCTAGACCGATATTTTAATGCGTTACACACGGAATGACAAAGTGAGTATACCCCCATACTAGAGTGTCCCTTATTTTGGAAATGTTGGAAATGTTGAGACGGTACCCCCTCATTTTTTTCCTTTTGACTAAAAAATAACTCAGGAAAAATTTTACGCCCCTACGACCACGCCTTCCCTACGCGACGGGGCCGTAAGAGCGGGGCCTTAAAAATGATTTTTCCATACAAAGCAAAAAATTTTTTTTTGATTTTTAATTTTTTTGTTATTGATTATAATATTACTTGGTTAGCTTATTCACGACAAAAAATTTGATTTTGGTGGGATGAGGCTTTCAGTTCTAAAAAATTTTTCGAAAAAAAAAATTTAGAGCTTTTGGGGTCCTACAGTAAAAATTTTTTAAAAAATATTTTTTTTTAGTTTTGACAAGCAACCGTTTTAGTTGAATTGTTGCTTTTAATGATATATATTCATAAAAAAATATTATTCATATCTGTGACATCGTGATCGTGTATCGAAAAACATCAAAAATGCATTTTTTACCCTTTTTTAGATCATGATAAAGATGTCACAGATAGGAATAATATTTTTTTATGAAAATATATCATTAAAAGCAACAATTCAACTAAAACGGTTGCTTGTCAAAACTAAAAAAAAATATTTTTTAAAAAATTTTTACTGTAGGACCCCAAAAGCTCTAAATTTTTTTTTTCGAAAAATTTTTTAGAACTGAAAGCCTCATCCCACCAAAAAAAAAATTTTTTGCTTTGTATGGAAAAATGATTTTTAAGGCCCCGCTCTTTACGGCCCCGTCGCGTAGGGAAGGCGTGGTCGTAGGGGCGTAAAATTTTTCCTGAGTTATTTTTTAGTCAAAAGGAAAAAATGAGGGGGTACCGTCTCAACATTTCCAACATTTGCAAAATAAGGGACACTCTACCCCATGCTGTAGTTGGAGGGTATAAAAAATCTTATCTTGCGATACATTATTTTTATTAATTTTGGCATGCTGTGTACATTTTTTTTTTTAAATCGGTCAAGCGGTTTTCGTAATATTGCCTATTGAAATTTGTCAAAAAATTTCCAAAATCGGCAGTCCTACGTTTAAGAAATGTTAAACAATTTTTCAGAACTTTTTTCCACTTTTTTGGTGAAAATTATTTTTTTTTTTTAACCAAAACTTTGATCGAAGGGCGCCACGGATAAAAAATATTCAGATTTGGCTTAAATTAATTTGAAATTAAAGTTTTTCTCAAGCTCTATGAAAGGGTTTAGAAAAAACAATTGAGATTTTTCTTTTAAATTTCTTGAACGAAGGAAAAACCGTCATTTTTTGTAAATTTTAAATAGCGATATATCGAAAACCGTTCCATCGAGTTTAAAAGTTTTTTGATATTCATGTTCAGAGCTTCAAAATAATAAATATATTGTATCGCAGGACATATTTTTTTTTTAATTGAAATTTTTAAAAATATAAAACCAGCAAATTGACAACATAAGATTGCCCTCTTCTTTATAGTAAAATGCATAAATTCCACTTTGTAAAAAATTATTAAATTTCATAACAACAAAAATAAATTAGCTTCTTTATTAAACTAAATTAAATCGCTTACAAAAAAAAAATCTCTTATTAAACCCCGGATTATTAGATGTATACACGCGCGTGCCAAAGCAAATGTTTTACTCGTTTAAAAAATTTCAATAAAGGAACGGTTTTTAAAACTTCAGTTTACATTTAACTTAATTATTTAAATAAGAAATTTAAGTCAATTGCCCAAATAAAAGTCAAAGTAAAAAGCTGAAAACAGTCTTTAAACGTTTGAAAACTCCCCTGACAGCATTTTGTGCAAAACAAAAAACCGTGTTCCGCAAGATGATTCACCATATTGACCCAAACCGCTGGCATATGATTTTGCTAAAAACTATATTGAAAAGAACAAAAAATAAAAACTACCCTTAAAACTTCCCTTATTTTAATTTTCGTTCATTTATATTAAAAAAAAAAAAAATACAATGCAATTTATTTGCAAATTTCTGTTTTTGCTGTTCGTCAAAATAATAATAAAAAAAATCGCCATAGTAAATTTTCACTCACACTTTTAGTTTTAATGACATGGAAACTTCGATGTTGATTATGTACCCTACACTACAGTAAGGTACAGAGTTTAAAGAGTTTGTTTAAATTTGAAACAGAATTTTCAAACAAAATTAAAAAAAATGTTAACAGATTTTTTGTTCAAAAATTAAGTTTTTTTCTAAAATGTTAATCAATAAGTTTTAACAAATTTTATCTGTATTTTTACAAAAATTGTTTGCTGAATTTAAAAATGTATTGTATTTACTTAAAAAAAAAAAATCGGGGCCCTACGTTAGGCGCCAATTGCACTTGATTAATAAACTCCCATTATTGTTGCATAAAAACGAATCTAGTTTGTGTAATCTCGCAAAGTTTTAGAGATATGGGTCCATTTTGACCAATCTCGCTTAGTTTTTGAAATATGATTTTACACTGAATAAAAAAATTGAGGGATCTCTGTATTAATTCAGATATCTAATAATTTACACTCTACAACCAAAATTTTAATAACGATTGAAAAAAATTGTAAATGCTTACTAATATCAAAAAAATTTTAAAACTTGAAGAACTCTTATTATGGCCCTACGTTGGGCGCCAATCGAAAGTAGTTTCAAATGATACAATATTTTTTTTCATCAGAAAATTTAAAAATCAGGGTACATTTAATAAAAATTACAAAATATTTTGAGGTACACATCATGATTAAAGGTGTAAGATATATGTTAGATATGTTTTATTAAAATGTTGGGGTTAAAAAATATTGGGGGTCGGTCATACATTTGAATCCTGCGATGGGAAGCAATTTTATAAAAATTACATTTTATATGGGAGCCCCTTTAGGGAGTAAGGAGTAATTTTGTTAAGAAGAAATTAAATTAGCTATAACCGGTATGAATTTAATTGCAATCGGCTCAGTACTTACTAAATCCACCGCGCACTGTAAAGTAGGGTAGATCTAATTTTTTTATACCCTCCACTCTAGTAAAGAGGGTATATAAAAGTTTGTCATTCCGTTTGTAACACCTCGAAATATTGGTCTAATATTGTCTGTTGACAACACTCTAACTTTTGAAAGGAGGCTCCTGAAGTTTGGCAAATATGTTGGCCATTTACCTGGTCAGGTTGGTATTGCAATCCAGCGAAGTCGGTCCAGTGGTTCAAGTTATGAGCAAAAACTGAATTTCGGCAAGGGTTTTTCGTGAATTTACGAGATAAAAAGCACGCTAACTTTCGAAACACATTTCTGAGGATGCTGAAGCTTGGCATATACATATATCTGTTGTTCCCTAGGGTGGCTCGTTTTTGGGCTTTTCTCTCTGATCAAAATCTAATACCCGCCAAAAGTGTCGGTACCCTAAGGGTAACTCACATGCAAAATATCACTCCGATCGGAGTTTATCTTCTGTCTCCACTTTGAGCCTCAAAATTGGGGTTTTTGCAAAAAAGGACTTAAAAAAAAAAAATTAAAGTTTTTTTATTAAAATAATTAAAAAATAATTTTTGTATAATATTTGATCGTAAATACTTAAATATGAAATTTAAGGATTTTACGGTATCATTAACCCCTTCAAACTTGATACCAAAAAAATGGCATGATTTTGGGTGCGTTCTCAAAACACCTTTTTTCAAAATTTGAAAATTTTATTAAAAAAAAATTTTAAATATACCATTTTTTCTTTCTGAATTCATTAACAACACCTTGGAGAAGCAAAATGTGAAATATGGCGGATATCCGTTAAGCCACTTTTCGGGAATCGCGGGGGGAAGTAAGCGGATTTCAAGGAAATGTTGGTTTTAGCAAAAATTTGGATTAATAAAATCTTATAAATTTTATTTTTGGACAAATTAACTGTTTTATGGTGTCGTGGCATTCTATTAAATAACTTTAAGTCTGTCATGAAATCTTACCGATCTAGGACGTCTTTAACCCACATTGGCGGGGGGTAAAAAAAGACCCCCGAATAAAATTTGAAGTTTAGAGCTTCAATTTTGTGCTATAAACAAGTACAAAACGGCTTTTGGGGTTTTTACCCCAACTATTATTTCGTATTAATATATTATCTTTAAAAAAAACGTTAACCCTTCTTGGTAGGGGGTCAAAAATGACCCATTCAATAAAAAGTATATATTTTTTTTATAGAAAATTAAGTTGTGGCAATCTATTAGATAACTTTAAATCAGCCCTAAAATCTTACCTATTTAAGATATCTTTAACCCACATTGGCCACGGGTCAAAAATGACCCCGGCAAAACTTTTAGGCATAGTGCTTGAATTTTTTGTTATCAACAAAATATATATTTTTTATTGAATGGGTCATTTTTGACCCCCTACCAAGAATAGTTAACGATTTTTTTAAAGATAATATATTAATACGAAATAATAGTTGGGGTAAAAAACACAAAAGCCGTTTTATACTTGTTTAAAGCACAAAATTGAAGCTCTAAACTTCAAATTTTACTCGGGGGTCTTTTTTGACCCCCAGCCAATGTGGGTTAAGGACGTCCTAGATTGGTAAGATTTCTTGACAGACTTAAAGTTATTTAATAGAATGCCACGACACCATAAAACAGTTAATTTGCCCAAAAATGAAATTTATAAGATTTTATTAATCCAAATTTTTGATAAAACCAACATTTCCTTGAAATCCGCTAACTTCCCCCCGCGATTCCCGAAAAGTGGCTTGACGGATATCCGCCATATTTCACATTTTTCTTCTCCAAGGTGTTGTTAATGAATTCAGAAAGAAAAAATGATATATTTAAAATTTTTTTTTAATAAAATTTTCTAATTTTGAAAAAGGTGTTTTGAGAACGCCCCCAAAATCATGCCATTTTTTTGGTATCAAGTTTGAAGGGGTTAATGATACCGTAAAATCTTTAAATTTCATATTTAAGTATTTACGATCAAATATTATACAAAAATAATTTTTTAATTATTTTAATAAAAAAACTTAATTTTTTTTTTTTTTTTTTTTTTTAAGTCCTTTTTTGCAAAAACGCCAATTTTGAGGCTCAAAGTGGAGACAGAAGATAAACTCCGATCGGAGTGATATTTTGCATGTGAGTTACCCTTAGGGTATCGACACTTTTGGCGGATATTAGATTTTGATCAGAAAGAAAAGCCCAAAAACGAGCCACCCTATTGTTCCCCTGGTTTGTATTAAATTTCAGCCAAATCGGTCTAGTGGTTCTAAAGCTATTAGCAAAACCGTGAATTTCAGATTAGTTTCACCGAAAATTCATGTGTTGAAAACCCGTTAAACATGTTTTAAAAATATTAGTAAGTCACAAAATATTTTTACACTAAAAAAAAATAAATTCGAAAAAAATTTAACACTCAAAAAAAATTTTACACTCAAAAAAAAAATTTAAATTATTTTTTTTTTTTTAAATTACTAAAAAAAGCTTTTTTACACAAAATAAAATCAAGATTGTTATTTTTTCACTTTAGAAAATTTACTATCACTTAAAAAGGTCATTGCGAAGGGTATTCATAGATTCGGCCAAGTCCAATTTAACTTTTCTACTTGTTTTTTTATAACTTTGTTTTACTAAATCCGCTCCTACCGCCCTCATTGGGCCTTCTAGAGGGGTCAAAAGCAAGACCGACTCCCCTTAACTTTTACCGCCCAACATTTTTTCTGAACATACCAACAACCCATCTTCAATTCCTAAGGGGGTTTCCATGCAATATTTCATGGCATTATGTAAAATTTCTTACAGAATGGGATATATCTCATGGAATGGGCAATATCTTATAAAATGGACGATACATATTTTTAGCGTAAGTCTCGTTTTTGATGAAATTTTTTTTATTTCACCAATTTTAAGCATTTAAGCAATTTAAATAATTTAAAAATCTTAAATTCCTGATTTTCGTAAAAAAAACCGCGAACGCGACCTTAAGATATTTTTTTAAAAATCCAAAAAAAAAACCGAAATTTTTTTCATTAAAAGGAATAAAGTTAGGGGTAAGACCTAAACAAAACAAAAAAAATTGCTTTTTCTGGGCACTTTAATGTTGACCCACAGACGATCTGCGAAATCAACATCATCTGTACACCCAAAAAAAAACGTGGGTATTCAATACTAAAAATTTAACTAATTTTAGTCCAAAAGGACCTAGTGCAGAAATTGGTAACCAATACTAAAATTTTTAACTAATATTAGTCAAAACTAGTAAAAATTACTAATGTTAGTACTTTGAAGATACTAAAATTAGTAACCAATTAGTAGATTTTGGTACAATATCACTTACTAAACCTTTTACTGTAGAATTATTTTGAGTGTATTTATGGGCGGTATAACTATTTAGGAATTAGTTACTCTTGATATTCTGGGCATGAAAATACAATGTAATGTTCGTTGAAACCAACATGTTTATCAAGCATCTAAAGAAACATTCAAGTGCCTCGGTTTCTTAAAACGGTGCAAGAATTATTTCACTCCGTCTGATCTCCTTACGATTTTTACCGCCTATATCCGGCCGAAGTTGGAATACATCTCCCGTATCTGGGCAGTGGCTTCAAAGTCAATTTTGAAGTTTTTGGAACAGGTGCAGTGAAGTACGTTGAAGTTTATCAATGACAGTAGGGAATCCAACTCTTTTCATTTTTTGGATCATCGTTGGAACGTGGGAGCTGCACCATTGTTCTACCGATATTGCCATGGTAAGTGCTCTGCTGAGATAAGTGAACTTATTCCCGAGATTCGGGTGTTTGTTCGCAGTACTCGTCAATCCAGAAGATTGTGGTCGATAGTCCAAAGAATCGCACAACGCATTACAGATAAAATTAGTGTCCCAGTCTAACTAGTCGTATGTGGAATTCACTTCCCGCAGAAGTCTTCCCAGTCAGCTACGATTTGGAAAAGTTTAAACTAAATGTACATAAACACTACTCAATCTATAATCTATTTTCCTAATACCAACACAATGCACTGCATTTGTAGGGGGCTTCCCCTAAGGGTTGGCTCAAAGTAAAAAAAGTCTTTTGATTGGCGCCCAACGTGGGGCCTAAATTTTTTTTTTTTTTAATTATTTGTTTAAACTTAAAACTTATAATATTTCCGAGTAGAAGCCTTTGTTGGGTAAAACTCCAGCCGGTTTTTACCAACTATAATTTATTTCTAACTTATTTTTTAGTTTAAAAATGAAGTGAGAAGCGTTTGACTGTCTGTCAGTTCGACTACATGAATTATTTGAAATGTGCCGCGTGTTTTGAAAAACAACAACACAAAAAATAAAATTTTCAACGAATGTTTATTTTGAATTGTTAGTTTAGTCCCCTGCTCCTTAAATGTTCTTTAGTTTTTTTGTTATCCAGTTGTTGTTCATAACACCCACCCTAATAATGCAACAAGCTTTAATATATTACAAATGCAACCAACCCCTTGGAAGAGTCGAGTTACTAAGGGCCATCGTCTTTCACCATCATTATTCATCACAGTAGATCATTAAGCGTTTACAAAAAAATTGATTATACAGCTGCATTTTGAAAAAAAAATAAAAACTTGAAATTTTAATTTAAAACACTTTTTTTTTTTTGTTAAAAGAATCAATATTTACCAATGGCCAGTTGTTTGAAGTTTTCAATTGAATTCATTAAAATGTAACTTTATATCAAAAGATAATTTTAATTTTTTTTAAGGGTAGCAGTGTAATATTCAGTTGAAAATTTTGGAAATTCTCTAAAGAATTGACGTTCCTGAAAAGGGAATGGATATATAATGGTACTTCTACACTCTTTACCTAAGTATGCAAACAAAAGTGAAAAGTTTCTGGGTCTGTTTTAGAAGCCTGAAAGAAGAGTTATATTAGAACAGCTTTTGAAACAATTTACTGTCTTCTGAAAATTCTAAAAATTCATCTCACTTTAATAACTCTTTCCACAAATTCTTTGCCTTACCAACATTTTAAACTAACTTCCGTTTGTTATTTCCACATCCTATAATATTAAAATCCTTCTAACCTACTTTATAAAATTAAATTATAAATATCCCCCAAAGAAATACATATCCCTTAAAACTGCCTACTAATCTACCAAATTATTGACTGCCATAAAACACTAAATAAAGTCTTAATTAAAATTTTTATACGGCCTTTAATTTTCCCTAAAAAAACAAATTCCCCTAAACGGAAAAAAGGACACAAAAATTTAACATGTAATCTAATTACATTGAAAAAAATAACACTGGCGTAAAAATTGAATAAATACTACGCAAAAACAATTCATTTGGAAACTTTAAATTGAATTTTCTACAAAACAACAAAAAAAAACATCATTGTTTAAAATGTTTTTTAAACAATTTGTGTTTTGTTCTTGATATTCTTAATAAAAATTTACGAAAACAACAAAAGGACAATGAAAGTTGAAGAGAAAGAAAGAGAGAGAGAGAAAAAAAAGAGAAAGAAAAGAATAAACAAAAAGCCAAGAGAGTACTAATTTCTCCCTTTTATTTTGAAGTTTCAAAACCAAAGTGTTCCGTTCATTATTTCTCTCACCACATTCTGTAACTCTCATAATATTTCTATATCATTATCCTTTATTTAAACTTTTACCATTATGTCCTTTGAAGATGATAAAGTACCCAGCAAATAAAGTACGTATGATTTCTAAATTATGAATTACAGAAAAGCAAAGATACCTCCAGGAAGAATTTTTATCAAGGTTAAATCTTCGAAAAAAATACTAAAACATGGGAGGAAGTGTTGGGGGAATCCTTTCTTCCTCGCGATAAATGTTTACAAAATTATTTATTAAGTTTTTTTTTACTTAACTAATACTCAGGGGATGTTCCCCATTAATGCAGTACATTATGTTGATAATTAGGAAAATAGGTTAAGGGACCAAACGAGCTGATTGTAGGAAAATTTATGAAAAAATTTCGCAAGGTCATCTTCAGTCGGATACCAGCGCACTGTGGCCGAAATCACAGATCTAGCGGCGCTTAAGTCAAAATTTAAAAATTAATATCGATAAATGTTTTTGCACTGCATCGTTTACCTATACTTTACAGAAAAAATTAACGTTTTTACTTTTGTTTTGCTTTCAATATTCGCACAGCTGTAAGCTTTCAAATATACATTTTCTGCAGCAAGTGTATTAAAGGAATTTGGGGCCTAATTACTCAGTGAGTTTTTCTTGACACTTTTAAGTCAATTGTTTATACATTTTGAGCCAAAAAGTTTTAATTGAAAGTAAAAGGTATGTTTTAACTAAAAAATAAATGTTTGTGGCATGTGTGTATCTAGTTTATTATTAGTTCATTATAGAAGTTTACATTTGTGATATAAACTATAGTTCCATGCACTGCAACTTTTGAAATTCGATCGTATTCGGTCCAATTCCTGTTTTGTTTATTATTTTGGGTTATTTTTGTTGTGACGTTTCAGTATGGCGTGCTAGTTCGCGCAAGTTGCTCGGTTTTTTAGGGTCCATCTGCCTGTCCAAATAAACAGCATAAACGCGATACAGACCACAATTTTCAATCGATTTGGCTAAAATTTGAAATTTAAGATTTTTTATCGAAAGAACAAAACCTATAAAATTTTTGACAAAATCGGTCCATATTATCCCATAGCCCCCATGCTAATTTCCCCTTCCAGTTTTACTTAAAAAGCCCTAACAATAGTATTTTAACAAATATCCTCTTGAAATTTAATTGTTAAATGTTTTTTGTAGCCATAAATAATCACTCTAAATTTTAACGGAATCGGAACATTTTAACTTCTAGTTCTCATACAGACCATCCTCCCGATATTCACATAAATTTCCCAAAATACATAAAAACACTGAAATAAATAAATATGGTTAAAAATTAAATTCTTTATAAGTTTTATAATCACAAATATGCATTGGGCTTTATTATTTTACATTTCCGAATTAAGCGCCGCTAGATTGGGAGTTTCGGCCACTGTGCAGCGGTCGGAAAAAATGACGTACTTCGACCAAAATTCATGTCCGAATTTTTTGACCAAATCCGGCTCAAAAATTCAGAAATTTTGCGTACTTTATTGAAAAACAAGTAAGAAAATTATAGTCGGCCAAGAGTCATTTGACCCAAAACTAAAGTGGACCTTTGTATGGGGGCTAGGTCTAAATATTGACCGATTTTTTTCAATTGCAATAGGCTTCGTCCTTGGTGAAAAAGAGGCTTAAGTTTCAAATTTCAAGTCAATTGGTTAAAAATTACGACCTGTATCGTGTTTTCACCGTTTACATGGACAGACAGACGGACGGACGGACATCGCTAAATTGACTCAAAAAGTGATTCTGAGTCGATCGGTATACTTGAATGTGGGTCTAGGACCAATATTTCGGGTAGTTACAAACATCAGCACAACCTCATTATACCCTGTACCACAGTGTGGTGTAGGGTATAAATATTTTAAAAAATCCAAACCGCGAGTTTGGTCCACAAATGCTGATTTTTAAACATGAAAATTATTTTTTTTATCCAAATTGGTCTCAAAAGTTGCAAAATGTTAGTACTTATTATCCAAAAAATATTAAAAAACATAAAAACGCGATTTTGTTCAAAAATTCTGATCTGGTTCTGATGTGGTCGAAAAATTCGGAAATGAATTTTGGTCGAAATACGTCATTTTTCCAACTTTGACCACTGGTTCCCAACTGAAGATGATCTTGTAAAAATTTTTCATAAATTTTGGGAGATATTACGACATGAAATTCGAAAATTTAAATTTCACGGGGCACCCTAGTAATCGTTTAGATACCCCAGGCGATGGAGTGATAAATATTTTCGCCTGCCGCTGTCCAGAACAGTGGTTCCAGTGACTGGTAAATTCAGATTCCCTTGATTCCCATGATCGTAAACTTTCCCTGATGTGCCCAATGGACAAACCACAGAAGGGTACCGGACCGATAAAAGGGCGTTTTGCACCACGATTGGCGAGACATTCTGCCCGTTTGTTGCCCCAGTGTCACCCATGGCCCCGGATCCAACTGAGAGATTCTGGATTTCAATACATAGTAGACCATTTGCTCCTTTCAGGGATATCTATTTGAAGTTTCTTATTAAGATTTGTTTGGGTAGTATTCTAGCAGAGATCATCGCTTATGAATCGTCCCTTATGAATCGTCCCGCTATTGCCATGTGGCCCTGTAAGTCAAGGACTATTATATGGTCAGGGAAGGAAATTCCGGAAGGAGGATAGAGGGAGTAAAATTTTAAATATATTGTAGTTAACAGGGAAGACCTCTACAGGAAGTATATTCCACATACAGATAGTTTGACTTATAAATAAATTTTCTCTGTAATGCGTCGTGCGGTCTACTAGACAAGCGAGCACTCCGAACAAAAACCCGGGCTCGGGAATAAGTTCGCTTATCACAGCAACACACTTACCTTGGTAGTGTCGATAGAACAGTGTTACACAACCCACATTCTGATGATGCCCCAAAGAGTCGATAAAGTTGGATAGCCTTCTGTCATTGATTAGCTTCGACGCCCTTATTTGAACACAGTCTCGAATCTTCAGAATAGACTCTGAAGCCGCTGTCCATATATGGCAGTTGTTTCCTATCTTCGGTCGGCCATAGGTGGTATAAATAGTAGGAGAAATATTAAAGAGATCGACACTTGAAAAACATGTTTATTCCAACGGAAATCATACTGAATTTTCATGCCCAGAACATCAAGTATATCAATGAGCCATAATGCTCATTGTGATTCCCTTAATTGTCATTTCCCTACTCCCCTCTGATACAAAAACTTTTTACTTTTTGAACCACCCCGATTCTCTAAGATATTCGGCTAGAGATGTCAATGAGACACCGTTTGGACAATCTATGTAATCGAAAAATCTTTGCCCAAATTGCTTAAAGTGGCTTCTCATCAGACCCGGACATTCACATAACAATTGCTTCACTGACTCCTCTGTCTAGTCTCTATCAGAAATTCCCATTCGCACGGCCATTTGGTCAATTATGCAGTGTCCTGTAACCGTTCGTTTGCCAAAAAGTAAGAAGACTTTTTGTTCTCTCAGGATTTGGCCGTGGCCACATGGTTCGCGATATTCTGCACGTAGTGGTATCCACCTATTCTTCATTCTATTCTCAGATATCCTTTCAATTTCGTTCATCAATGCCACCATAGGAAGCGAGATGTCAGGTTCTACACGTTCCCCCACCGATTCCGAGCCTTTCCTGCACATTTATCAGCCAATTCGTTCCCAGTTACTCAACTATTTTTTAATTATTTTTTTTCTGACAGATTCTACGAAGGGATTGTATACAATTCCTAACGATTACCGATTTTACAGTGTCTGATTCTAAGACCTTCAGAGCTCCGAGACTATCCACAAAAATGTTAAAGGCGCAAGGACGAAGGTCCCTTGCCATAATCATCTTTTGATTGTGCTTTCCACAAACGGAAGGACGGGGCTTTCGGACATAGCGCCCTAGGTCATATCGCCCAAAACCGTAATTGTCATTAGAGCCCAAGCTGCGGCATATATTCCAAAATGTCATTTCTCCTAAACAAAATTGTCAAGAAATCCAAAATGTTTTTTTGGGCGAAATGTCGAAATTATCAAAGCATAATTTTAGGCATACATAAAAATAGAAGTCTCGCACGTTAGAGTAGAATTTCGATCGCTATTGACGCCGCGGATTAGAACCCAGATATCAGACAAATAGATAATTTCTTCAAAATTTACAAAAAAACATAATTGTACCAACTATATCATCTCTGTTCATAGTATGTTACATTCAAATATTGGTATGTTCTCCGGTTTCCGGTATAAAAAAAAAAACTTTTTTGTTTTATTTCTAACTGTTTTTCATGCTATTCCATGTTTCACACCACTTATCTCAATTCACATCCTTCGAAGGGGGATGATGTTAAAGAAATATTTTTTTCCTGTTTTGTGTTTTTTCGTTCTTCAGTCAGCCGCCGGCTTTATCCTGAAAAACATGCTATTTTTACGCGAGGTCATGTAGTGGATTGTTTTTGTGTGTCGTATTTTTTGAAAAAAAAAAATCATATCGAGATGAGTTTCATACACAACCACAACGAACAAACGATATATTTCCCTTATCGCAGTTTTTTGTTATTTTAACAGTCACTAACTAAAATTTATAACTTGTGGTTTTGAAAATTATTAGCTTTTTTTCGGCTGAACTTTCGCCTGTGAATAAAATACAAAACAATTGGTGATTTAGTGGTAGTGGCCAAATAGAAAGGACTAAAAAAACACACGAAAATTATTTTCATTGTTAAAACATGTCCTTTTGTGTGTTTTTGTTGTGCATTTGAAAAACGTATTTAAAAAAAAAAAGTGAAAATTGTGTATGATTTTCCAGACATTTTTCGCTTTAATTCGTCTGTCGGTTGTGCTGTATGTGTGTGTAGAGTGGGGTGTTGTCCTTTAAATATAAAAATCGAATTTTATTTGGTTGTATTGTGGTGTGCTCCAACAAAAGGAGCAAATACTATATAACGATTTCGTGCTACAAATAATATAGAATGGTAAGTATATTATTTGTGTACTTTTCTTTTAGATTAAACTTTAATAAATTGAAAAATTTAATATGTGTTTGTTGATAAAACCGACCAAACCTTGATTTTAATGGTCGATAATTAGGAAACTGATTAGAAATAAATGATACAATGGGACTTACAAAATTTACGTGCTTAATCCGCTTTAGTTAAGATATTATTTAAAATTCAGAAAAATTATTGTTTTTAAACCTTTTGGGATTAAAAATTTTTCGCAAATGTTTATGACTTTACAGAGGTTTGCCTCCGCTACTGCTATGGCCAGACCCGAACCCTATTGTGGGGTGAATTGGTTGACCTTCTCGGCCATGATTAGGGGTCTAGAAAGGACAGACTTCTTAAACTTGCAGGATAACTCAGGGGGTCCCCGACAATCCACTATCATATTAAAAGTAACATTACAGGTTTTCTCACCGGACATTATAATGCAAATTACTCTACTGAACATTTTGAAAAAAACTTGATGCGACTGAGACGCGACCTTACACAGTTAATTTTAATTGTTCTTGTGATCACAAATTTGATCTACAAACTTTTCCATCACATCAGGTTTTTAAGAAAATTTAGGTAAAATTTAAAAAAATCGCCGTTTTGGGCATTTTTGGCAACTCATGGGGATGAACACGATGTGATAGTAACTTTAAAAGAAGTCGATGTAAAAGCTTAAACATTGGTCTTAAGGATGCTGAACTCATTTGGTCAGTCGCCTTAATCCTTAGGGCACCAACTGTCTCTCAATGATGTCTTATTCAATGATGTATTTTTCCGCTAAAATTATATGAACAAAAAACTTAATGCGAATGGATCGCCACCTTATACATATGATTACAATTATTCTACTGGTCATAAATCCGGCCTCCAAACTTTTTCATTAAATCAGGTTTTTGAGAAATTTGAAATAAAAAAAATATCGCGTTTTCGGACACATTTGACAACTTCTAGCGGATGAACCCGATGTACTGATGAGTTTGAAATAAGTCAAGGGTAAAGCTCAAACATTGCTCTTTAAGATGTATAACTCATTTGATCAGTCGCTTTAACCGATGGAACACCAATTGTCTTTTAATAAGGTATTTTCCCCCAAAAACGTTTTTTTCGATATTGGGGAATAAGTCATCACTGAAAGACAATTGGTGCTCAAAAGGTTAATGCGACTTACCAAATGAGTTCTGCATCTTAAAGAGGAATGTTTAAGCTTTACCCTCGACTTATACTGAAGTCGTAATCACATCGGGTTCATCCGCTATGAATTTCCAAAAATGGCCAAAGCGGCGATTTTTCTGAACTTTGACCTCAATTTTCTCAAAAATCTGATGTGATGGAAAACTTTGGAGACCGGATTTTGGATAAGCAGTACTATTGTAATCAAGTGTATAAGGTCGAGTCCCAGTCGCATTTTCGAACAGGGAATTGCTTAATTCTAAGGATATAAGTCTCCCTTCTCCATCCTCAGTTCTAATGTTCATTAGTAGGGATGAGATTTCCATGCAAATGCATGTTTTTTGTCGATAGTCTAAAAACAATATCGATCAATTACACAGGTTGACAAAAGTTGAATTTTTTTATTTTGCCTGACCTTTGACAACTGATTTATATTGACTTTAGTGTGCTGATTCCAAATCTGTTGTCCAATTTTTTCCATCAACTCGCGTTCGCGAGCAAATCGCTGTTAACGACTAGAAAAAGCGCGTTTTTTACCAACTTTGCTTGGCTATAATTTCCAAAACTAATTTTAGAGCCTCAGTTTTAACATGAACTTAACTAAATTGGATGCGAGGATTCCAAAACTGGTATTAATTTTTTTCTGACAGCTTTAGTTTTCGAGTTATTAAAAAGGGCATAAATATTCAGACAAAATTAAAGGGGGCATAAATTTAAAAATTTTATTTTAGCGATATCTCAAAAACTAAATATGACTCAACAAAAGTAAGAGCATTTCTGGAATCAGCATATCCAACATACCTAAAATCGTCATTCAATTTTTGGATGTAAGACTAGTGTTGGTAAATATGGACTCACAAACATGCCAAAAACAGCCTATATTCAAAGTTTCCTTAGACTATATCTCGAAAACTAGAGCTGATCCAAAAAAACGATGGCCAGATATGAAATCAGCGTACCCCAATTACCCAAAACTTGCTATCAGAACCCGGACAAAAAAAAAGGGTTGCCCTGTGTTATCTTTCCGAATCAAGAAATTTGAGCTAAAATGGCATCGATTTGTTTTTGCATATTTTTGCATATTTTGACGAAAATGCATATTTTTGCATATTTTGGTTTTAAGTGCATATTTTGTGCATATTTCCAACTTTTAAGTGCATATATTTGCATATTTTGGCATAAATTAGCAAAAACACAAATTGAAATTTATTTGTTTCAAAAACTACTTAAATTTTAAAAATTAATTTTGAAAATAAGAAAAACTATTTTTTTTTGCATATTTTTAGGGTTTTTAGTGCATATTTTAAGCGCATATTTTCGATTTTTTAGTGCATGAAAATCTCATCCCTATTCATTAGGAACATTGAACAGAGTTTGATTTAAATTTATAGATCTTGACACAAAAGTCCCAAGAGGATCGCAGTGCCGACCTTAAGGGCAAGATTAATTTTATTAGTCGAATTTTTTGGATGTAGTTCGAGTTTTTGGTGTACTCACTATTCTGTTATCTTATCGCCATCGACAAATTCAGTAGATGCAACGAAAACATTCCATTGGCAAAGAAATCGGTTGTCACAATGAAACTGTTGTCTATGTGTATCAGGCAGAAGTGGTGGCAATAAAGCAAGTTTTCCATGTGCTGTCTATGCTCCTACCATGAAATCGCATTCTGACTCATGGAATCAATGGTCCTCAAAACTCCAACTGTTCTTAATTATCGCACGTCTATAAGATGTGCAGTTTGATCTTCGACTCATATTGGTCCCAAGGTGGGGGCTATCCAGAAAAATGCAATGCAAATGAGATTGCAATACTAGGAACTACCATGGAGGTTGGAAAAAAGCTGATATAATTTATTATGCTTCTGGAAACTTTCAATCAAAAATTTAGTTTTGACAACCTCTATTATGTTGGGACAATCGCAACGTGGTTTTGGCAACCCAGATATGGTTTTCATAACCACAATGCAGTTGTGATAACCAAATTAAGGTTGTAATAAAAGTATTCCTTAACTTTCGCACCTCCCTGAATTAGATGACCAAGCATTTTGACATTTGGCTCATATGGCTCCCAATACGGGGCATTACAGAGAACTGTAGGGCCTTTGTAAGACTTGGCACTTCCTTTGAGGTTGGATCTAAGCTGGAATCAATAAAAAATTTGATTGTAACAACCTCTATTTTGTTCGGTAGTTATCATGATCCCAATGAGGTTTAGTAACCTCAATGCGGATGTGACAACCGAATTAAGGTGGTAATAAAAAATGCATGGTTGCGACAATCTTCAAAGTGATTGGACTTGTGGGTATTCCCCTTGTGCTTTTCAAATTTCCATTTTGCTTTTTTGAATTTGAGTTGAGCTTTTCTGAACTTTAACTGAGCTTTTCTAAATTTGAATTAGGCTTTTCTGTGGTTTCCAAAATTTGAATTTAAGATTTTCAAAATTGGAATAGTTGTAGATTATGATGATATAGAATATTGTAAAAAATCTACAAGATCAACTCCGATAAAACCATCCCGTTAAAAGCTTAGTTATGTTTTTAAGTACACTCTAAAAAGTCCTTGTAAAAATACTACTATAAAGTGGGTAAATTTTTATGTAAAATAACACACAACGCCTAAAATTGAGCACCAAGTGTTTAAAATTTTAGTTTACACACAAAAATTTTAATATTACGCACATTATATAGTATTTTGTGAGTTTATAAATATATTTTTAAAATTATAAACACAAAATTTTTAAAATTACACATTTAATGTTTATTGTAAACATTAAGTGTTTAATTTTCAATATTAAACATTAAATGCGTAATGTTCAACAATTTTAAAATACAAATTGTCAAAATAAAATAAAAAAGGAAAATTTAACCAGAAAATTTTGTTATGCTCGCAATTAAACTAAAATAACGCGAAAACACCATAAAATGAAAACAAATAAATTAAAAAAAAGTGAAAATATTAACCAACGCGTTGCTGATCAAAGACACAAAAACAAACCCGATTTTTTTAAATTCGTAATATTTATGAAAAATATACATTGCATTTTTTCTTAAATATTTGCAATTATAAATCAGAAAGGTAAGTACCACAAATGTCTTGGATTTTTTGAATTATTCTTTACAAAAATGTGTTAATATCAGAATCTGAGAATATTTTTTGGAAAGAAAAAGTGTCTCAGATTATGAGAATTCATCTACAGAAAAAATTTTTTCAAATCCTTAGCAGATTCTGGGAAGATTTCAATAAAAATTTTTTGATTCCAACAGATTTTTTTCTGCAAAAAAAATTTACCAGTTTCTGAGAACTTTTCTATAGAAAAAATATTTCTGATTCTGAAAACTTTTCTATAGAAAAAATATTTTTGATTCTGAAAACTTTTCTATAGAAAAAATATTTCAGTTTCTGAGAATTATTCTATATACGAAATATCTCAGATTCTAAGAATTTTTCTATTGAACAAAAATATATTCTCATATTTTGTCTATAGAAAAAATATCTCAGAATCTTATATTTTGTCTATAAAAAATATATCACATTCTGAAAATTTTTCTATAAAAAAATTCTCAGAATCCATTGAATTTTTTCTATAGAAAAATTCTCAAAATCTAATGAATTTTTCTATAGAAAAAATTCAATGGATTCTGAGAATTTTTTTATAGAAAAAAATATCTCAGGCTCTGAGATTTTTTCTAAAGAAAAAATTTCTTATGTTCTGAGAATTTTTCTATAGAAAAAATATTTTAGATTCTGAGAATTATTCTATAACAGAAATATTCAGATTCTAAAACTTTCTGTAGAAAAGAAAATCTCAGATTCTAAGAAGTTTTCTATAGAAAAAAATATCAGATTCTGAGTAATTTTCTGTAGAAAAAATATATCCGAATCTGAGAAATTTTCTATAGAAAAAATGTATCAGATTCTAAGAATTTTTCTATAGAAAAAACAAATCAGATTCTGAGAATTTTTCTATGGAATAAATATCTCAGATTCTTAGAATTTTAATATAGAAAAAATATCTTCGATTCTAAAAATTTTTCTATTACAAAATATCTTAGATTCTGAGAGTTTTCTGTAGAAAAATTATTTCAGATTCCGAAAATTTTATAATTTTCCCAGATTTGGAGAATTTTTCTATAAAAAAAAATATCTCAGATTCTAAGAATTTTTCTATAAAAAAAATATCTCTAAAAAATATTTTAAGAATTTTTCTAAAGAAAAAATATTTTAGATTCTGAAAATTTTTCATAGAAAAAATTCTTTAGATTCTGAGAAATTTTCTATAGAAAAAATATCTCAGATACTGAGAATTTTTCTATAGAAAAAATATCTTAGATACCTAGAATTTTTCTATAGAAAAAGTATTTTAGATTCTGATAATTTTTCTTTAGAAAAAATATCTCAGATTCTAAGAATTTTTCTTTAAAAAGATATAACAAATTTTAAGAATTTTTCTAATTTTTAAATATTTTAGATTCTGAAAATTTTTCATAGAAAAAATTCTTTAGATTCTAATAACTTTTCTATAGAAAAAATTCTTTAGATTCTGAAAAATTTTCTATAGAAAAAATATCTCAGATACTGATTTTATAGAAAAAATATCTCAGAATTTTACAAAGAATTTTTCTATAGAAAAATTATCTCAGATTCTGTCTCAGATTCTGACATATTTTGTAAAGAAATATTATCTTGAATTCTGAGAATTTTTCTACAGAAAAAACTTCTCAGATTCTGAAAATATTCCCTTGTATGATTTAAATATCAAAAATATCTCGTAAATAATGTGAAATTTTTTTATACTTGCAGTTTGAGACAACAACTTATGATAAGAAGGTAAAGTTCCAACGAATTCTCCACTCATTGCGATTGTCAATTCTTTAATTTAACAAATTTTATCTTTTATTTGGTTATTGTAACGTGTTATTTTTCATTTGTTATTAATATTTAGTTTAAGTTACGAATAATTTTATAACCCCAAAAAAATTTGTATTTAAATTATAATTTTTGAATATTATACATATTTCACTATTATACCCATTTTCATTTCAGTTTAAATAAAAACTATAAAAAAAATAATAAAAATGCATTTTTGGTTTTATTTGTTTATAGGAATAATTTTTTTAACAGGTTGTTAAAAATTAGGCACCTTTTATGTAAAAGAAAACATTTAAGATGCAATTTTAAACATTTTAAATCTATTTTTGAGCACAAGTAACCTAAAATTACACATTTTGTGTGTATTGCCAGAGAATTTTGAAAGCAGTTCATTTGTAGGTTTACACACAAAATGTTTACAACTACACACTTTGTGTGTAAATTTAAACACATCGAGTATTTTTACCCACTTTATTGTAGGAGAACAGTTACCTACAATAAAGTGGGTAAATTTCAACAAAAATTTATAAGAGTGTACCCTTCCCAAAAAAAGCTCTTGTAACTACGTCATGTTAAAGTTCCACCACCCATTGTTAAATCTACTATAATATTAATTAAATATTATTTATATGTTCATATTTTTGGAAAATCCTTTTAGGATTTCAAATTATTCAACTATAAAAAACATAAAAAACTCCATATAAAAACATTAGAGTAAATACAAACATTAAAAATCTAACCCCTTTTAACTACAACCAATGTTGCAATTTTCAATGCACAATACACAAAGGGAAAAAATGAGGTGGTGGGTTTTCAAAAAAACACACAAATGTGAATCTTTCTTTGACAAGATTACACAGGCCTAAATAGAGTCAGTCATTCATTCATATTGCGGGTGCAAACAAGTATCTATCATTTGTTATTACCCATGTTGTTATTTTTCCATTCCCGTAACTTGTATTTGTTGTTGTTAATGTTTGGTAGTTCTCTTAAGTACTATGAAACTTTATTTTGGGGGGTTTCCAAGAAGGGTTTATTAAAAAAATCGTATGAAAAAAAATATGACATTATGTCCGCATGAATTTAACATGTTGCTAGAATTTGGTTTGTTAATTTCTCTGTCAATTGTTGTTACAGTCTTTTGATATAACTCCCCCCGACTTTAATAACAACCTTGGAAATACAAACAATTCGTTAGAGAGATTATGTAAAGCTAAAGTGGGGTAATTGGGAATTTACTGAATATAATGATAAGCAACAGTTGAATTTGGTTTAAAGTTTTTTTTTTAAACCCAAAATTGTTGGAATAGATTTTATTTTAATTTAGATTAAAGGATTTTGAACTTTGGGAAAAACTTGACAGTTTAACTACACCCAAAAAAAACGTGGGTATTCAATACTAAAAATTTAACTAATTTTAGTCCAAAAGGACCTAGTGCAGAAATTGGTAACCAATACTAAAATGTTTAACTAATATTAGTCAAAAACAGTAAAAATTACTAATTTTAGTACTTTGAAGATACTAAAATTAGTAACTAATTAGTAGATTTAGGTACAATATCACTTACTAAACCTTTTACTGTAGAATTATTTTGAGTGTAAGAAATCCCAGTTATGAATCTATTACGCCAAATTGGAATTCAGAAAACTGCTGAATTCCAATTGAAACTCGGAGCAGCGCAATTGAAAGTTCTAATAGAAACCACTACGCTAGGTTAGGGTGGCGGTGCCAGCCTAGTCAATTGGTTCCCATATACCAATTGGTCCTTAGCGACAGAAATTAAATAAAGTGACAAATTGGTAAATAGTGGGTCTTATTATTAGTGCAGTAAATAAGATTATAGCGCATATCATCAACAAATGAATTTCGGATGAGTAGGTTGACTATTTCTAAAAAAGGCTTGCATTGAATCATAATTGAGCTGGCCCTGGTGTGTCAGTCCCCCTGTACATGATACTTAAAGATTTTGAAAGAGCTTTCAACACCTTGAGCCATAATGCAATTTGGAGCGCCTTTTCGTGTAATAGTGTTCCACCAACGATCATGAAGCACACTGAAGCTATGTATGCGGATGTTAAATATAAGGTTGTTCATGACAACACTTTAGATAAGAGCTTTAATGTGGTAACCGGATTGCGCCTTTTCCCTTTAACTTCGTTCTTGACGTCATAGTGCGAAATGCTACACAAGCAAACATAGGTATAAGATGTGGTGCTACCTCAGCAACTTGAAAGTCTGAAGTACGCCGATGATATTTGTCTTCTTTCTCACAGCTATCGTCATATGTAAGTTAGACTTAGGTCTCTCGAGGACGAAGCTGCAAAATCCGGATTAAACATTAATATCAGAAAGAGCTAGATATTAATGTTTTATTGAATGTCAAAGAGGGACAATCATTCGGTATGCTGCGCCCTGTATGGACGTCAGCTGCTATTTCGAAAATCACTAAGATTATCTTCTTTAATTCGTACTTCAAATCAGTGCCTCCTTTACGCTTGTGAGTAATGAAGCACGACATCGCGTAAAATAAACGCCATTCAGGAGTTTTTAATCGCTGCCTACGTAGGATGGTTAGGTTAGGTTGGATTCACTAACTTTTTAACGACAAAAATCGGTAGTTATATTGTCAAAAATCGTTAATTATCGACAATTGTCTTTGAAACCGATTCTATAACATTTTTCTACCGAATTTTGTCGTTATTGAAAATTGTTAACTTATCAACTAAAATTTTTTTGAAGTTAAAGTTAACGAAATTTTTCTGTTCTCAATACAATTTCAAAATAAACAAATTTCAAATTAACTATTTTTGTCGTTAATTCTTGTCGATAATTAAAAAATTTATAGAATCACATATTCGTTAAAACCACCGACAATTCTCGTTAGTTAACGATATAGATAATTTCGTTAAAAATGTTACTGAATCGCACTACAGGTCATCAAAAAATCGTTACCCCAAATACTTAAGACGACGTTTCATCAGATCCTGACATTCATACAACAAGTCTTCACTGACTCCTCCTCCACTTCTCTACAACTTCTACAAAAAAAATATACGAACGGCATTTTTTGATTAAACTGTTTCCTGTCAGTACTCCTACTAATAGGCTTACCGTCAGTTTGCCAAAGGTAAGAAGACTTTCTGTCCTCTTAGAATTTGGCATTGGCCACATGGTTCGCGATATCCTGCACGTGGTCAGTGATATCCACCTATCCTTCATTTTATTCTCAGATATCCTATAAATTTCGATCATCAACTCCACTATAGGAACCAAGATATCAGGTTCGAACCATTTCTTGCACATTCATCAGCTGATTCGTTACCATCGACCCCACTATGTCCGGGGATCCTGATTAGCTTGACTGTGTGCTGACTGATTCGATGATGGGATTGTATTCAATTACTTCAGAGCTGCAAGACTATCCAAAAAAAAATGATAATGGCGCAAGGACTTAGGTCCTGTATCATTATCATCTGCGCGGCTTTGTCAATTGCTAGAATCTTGGCCTGGAAAACACTACACTTGTCCGATAGCCTCACTGAGGCCCTGATTTCGAGGCATTCAGAGTATACCCCCTAACCTGTACCCATATCCATCTTCGATCCGTCCGTTTTTTTCCGCACATTCTTCCCTAGTTGGTATTTGGACATCGAAGTTCCTATCAAAGTTCATCTGCGGAGAGATATAGTCGGTTTTCTAATCCGTTATGATTCCGTCCCGCTTACCGTACTTAATATGGTCGAGTGTCCCCAAGAGAGCTGCTTAAGCATTTGCTCAACCCCCCCCCCCCCCCCCCCTCCCCCTGGTCCGATTTTGCCTATTTATGAAGTTAACCAGCCTATAAGAAATATTTGAAGAGATTTTAAATCGTTTGTACTCTTACAAAATTTGGAATTGTTTAAATAAATTAAAAAAATGCAATTATTTCACTGTTTTAACTGGTTCTTACAGTTTAGTACTTTTTATACCCTCCAACCACAGTATGGGGGCATACTCACTTTGTCATTCCGTGTGTAACGCATTGAAATATCGGTCTAGGACCCTATAAAGTATATATTTTATTGATCAGTGATCGATTCTAAGACATTCTAGCGATGTCCATCCGTCCTTCCGTCCGTCCGTCTGTCCGTCTGTAGAGGACACGATACAGTCCAAAATAAAAGAGCTAGACTTCCGAAGTTTGGCACGAATATGTCTTATATTCCTAGGCAGGTTAAGTTCGGAAATGGTCAAAATAGGACCAAGGGGGAAAAAGTTCCCCCTTGGAGAACTAAACCAACCCATGAAAAATACCATTTTTTTATATGATTTTTTGTGTTTTTGTTTAACAAATGCAACATTTTTATGCTACAAGAGTTCAAAGTCCTGCATTTGGACCCAGAGAATTAGATAATGTTGTTTTTTTCGGTCCGCGCCCCCTTTTATGGGCGTGGAATATATTTTTTTTAAAATAATGATAAACTTGTATTTCTTTAGTGCATAAATCATAAGAATGAATTTTAAAACACATATTCGAGAGGAAATTTACCCCCCCCAATTACCACTTCGGACCCCCCCCCCCCCCCCCCTCCCTTCAATTTTTTTTTTTTTTTTTTTGCATGTTGGAGGGTATAAAAGATTCGGCACAGCCGAATTCAACACTCTTACTTGTTTTTTAATTGTTTGGTACTTTAAAAAAAAATACAATTCTTTGAAAATCTTCTTGACATCTTAAGCCTTACCATAGAAAAATAAAATATATTTAAAATCAGCTTTAAAATTTATTTCCATACCAATTGTTTTTGTTTTTAAAATCGACTTTCAAAAAATGTATTGAAAATTTGAAGTTTAAAATAAAACTTTTGTTAAAATAGACTTTTTGTTTTCTTGTGGTAAGGGCCTATGTTTGCTGACGTATAACATCAGTAGTCACTTACAATCTAAGGGCTTTGTACTTTTTAAAATATTCGACTGTTGCTACTTTTTAGACCCATGTATAGATTCTTAATGGTTGGTACTTTAAAAACTCGCTTTACTACTCTGCCCTCCAATAAAGAAAGTTACAACTTGTCGATTTGGTAATGAACGTACGTTGGTCTGTCCATGTAAACGTTGTAAGCACAATACGGGTCGCAATTATCAATCGATCTGAATGAAGTTTGAAACTTAAGCTTCCTTTGCCTTCGCCCAAGGACGAAGCTAATTGAAATAAAAAAAATGGTCTACGTTCAGACCTAGACCAACGCCCCCTTCAAATTCGCCTTTAATCCCGCGTATAACCGTAAAAACTTAAGAATTCTTTGGAAATTTGATAGGTAAATGTATTTAATATTTTTTTATCATCATTTCGAATTTTCACGGGATCGGCAAATTTTTACTGATAGACCCCAAACAAACCACCTCCCGATATTCATACAACTTTCTTAAAATATTTGAAAATGGGAAGTTAATTGTAATTGTTATAGTGATTACAATTCTGGTCTCCAAACTTTTCCATCACATGGGATTTTTGAAAAAATTGAGCTCAAAGTTGAAATAAATTTCGCCTAATATTCCGATAAATCGGTAAATTAGCCACCAATATCAGCCGATTTCAATCAAACTTGGTTTGCGTGTATTTTCTACACCAATTAAAAGTTTTTTACTTTTTAAATACGAACAATTTTTGATTGCAGATTTGGAATCATGGGGGCTAAATCTCAGAGTCGATAGCTATCGAAGTTTTACTCGAACGTGCGATCTAAAAATTTTTTGTGTGCCTAAAATTATGCTTTAATAAATACGAGCTTTTTATGTGTTTCTTTCAAAACACTGAAACATGAAAAATAATTCAGAAATGCTTGCATTTATTAAAGCATAGTTTTAGGCATACACGAAAAATGAAAAATCGCACGTTTGAGTAGAATTTCGATCGTTATCGACTCCGAGAATTATCCGCATGTCTATTTAGTATATGTTAATTGTTTGACAATAGTATTTAGGTAGGAACATTAATGTTCGGTTTTCGTTTTGTCGAATATTGTAATATCATTCTAGTTACTTTTCAATTACCCCTCTCACCTTATAGTCACATATTAAAATAATATGTGGAGTTATGGTTGTTACGGGTTTTTGAATAAATCTATGCATATGTATGACAATCAACCCTTGAAGTTTTTGTTTTTGAAATATAAAGAGGTCTAATTGAAATTTAGTTAGATTTTTTTCTATTTTTTTACCCTGTATTCATAATTTGTTGGGGGGTAGACAAAAGGAAAAAGATTTTTTTCCCAAAAATTAAAAATTTTAACAATAGCATTCATTAAGAGATGTGGCCTGGCATGGTAATGGTTGAGGTAAATGTTATATTCATGTTATGGCATAATTACAATAAATTATTTTTTTTTAGAAAAATGTTAAAGAAAAAAAATTTATAAAAACATTCCAAACATAATTTGCATATGAGAGATTTTTTATGTTTAGAAAATTAAAGATTTAACAAACAGATATATAACTGTCATCCAAAAGTATTTAATATGTCGCGTCAAACAAATTGTTTTTTTTTTATTCTAACTTGATATGAGGGAGTATGTACTGTGGAAGTTCTTTTTCATCCTACAATTTATTCACAGCTGGTGTCGTCTACTGTTTTTTTTTTTTTTGTTTAGGATTTTTTGTATATTTAATGTATGATTGTTCGTTTGAAGCTTAGTGGCGCCTAATGTTACCGTTGTTGTTTTGGTTTATGACCCGCCAACCTCCTTCCCATGAAATCATCACAGACATTCTTCCATGTATCAGTCTGTCTCGCGACAAGTGGAATATTATCATACATTTATTATTTCTCAGACTATATGTCGTCAAAAATTAATGATACTACGAGTATGTATGTAGTCAGTATAATGTTTTAAAAATTTAAATTAGTTTAGAAAATTTTTTTATTTTTCTTTTTTGTTGATAATGGGATTTTTATACTCTTTGACACAGTTAGGGAAATCCGAATAATTTTTAAAATTATCATATGATTTTTTGCCAGATCAGTCAAACCAAAATGGGTTAATAAGTGCATAAAAACTATCCTTTGTGTAGTAAAGTAAGAATTATATAAACTACACTCAAAATAATCACTCTGTTAGATTACAGAGATACTCTGCTGAGCCAGCAGAAAATACCATAGATTTCCAACCAGCAAGATTTTTTGTTATTTTACGAAGAAAACTCTGTAAAATGATTTCGATAAAAAAACTGTAAATTTACAGTATTATCTGTAAAATATTGATAAAAGCAACCAGAATTTGACTATTTTATTTACTATTTGATTTCTGATTAATTTATCTCTCCTTAATGTGCAAGTAGTGTTGACAATTGGAAACTGCCATCGAGTAAATTTACCCGCTTTAATGCTTCCAAAATCTAAATTAACTTTTTTTTTATTTTTGTGAAAGTTTTTTTACGAGTACCTCCAATTTTACACGACATCCTTGTAAAATTTACCTGGTTTTATTATTACAGAGCAATAAGTAAAATTACAGTTGAAATTTTGTATTTTGGTTACGAGAAAAAAAACAAGTTTTTTATAAAATCTGTATTTTAACAAAAAAACTCTGTTTATTATCTGTAAAATAGAGATACAAAGTAAAAAGTCAAATTACAGATAAAATTTTGTTTTTCGGTTACAAGAAAATACAAAGTATATTCTTAAAATCTGTATTTCGACAGATAACTTTGTCAAATATCTGTCGAATTGAGATTACAGTCATTTTACAGAGTTTTTAACAGAGTAATTATTTTGAGTGTAGCAATCTGAAATCAAAGAAAAATTATAAACCTTAAAATTCAGTTCAAAAATGAACACATGTCCAGAGGAGTTACTGTGTATTTCGATTCGAAAGAAACTGCTCGAAGTCGTACACTTTTAAGACTGATATTTTGTATGTATTTGTCATTCGATTTGAAAAGTTTTTCTTTTCGAATCGAAATTCGAAAAAAATTCCATAAGTGAAATAGAAACATAAAATCATTATTTCTTTTTAACTATAAAACACAAGTGTTTTGTATGGGCCCCGACTTGGGCGCCATAAAATTGGAAAAACAACACCGGTTTAAAATTACAAAATACGTTGAAAAGAAACCCAGTTGGTAGCGACCATGAGTAGTGATGGGATTCTACCCGGTATTTACCCGATGCATGGGAAAATACCGGGTAAATAAAAGATAAATACCTTTTTTGGGAATTTATTTGGTTATTTATAAAAAGCATTTGAAATCGAACATATGGCAATCTCTGGTTGTCAATAAGCTGAGTCGTCAGTTGAAATGAGTAATTTGTTCAAAAGTAAATATGTATTTGGGCATTCCATGTCAAATCGAACAGTGAAATTTTTTTTTAGATTTTCCCAATTTTTTTTTGCAGTTTTTAGTACCCTTCGAAAACTCCTTTGTGGTAAATTTTTCCGATTTTTTGGCAGGGTAAGGAATGGCACATGACCCCATGGCACATGTTGGCACATCTGAAATGTGTCATGTGCCATGCTACCGGCACATGGCACATTTGAAATATGCAAAGTGCCCTAGTATGACACATGTCACATCTAAAATGTGCCATGTGCCATACAAGGGCACATGCACCCTGTGCCAGTTATGGACTCATGGAACATTTCAGTTGTTTTTGTTTCAATAATTGTTTTAAGAAATAAAATACTTTCTGAAGAAAACATAGTAGGTAATTTTTTAGAAAAAATAGTACTCTTTTAGAAAAAATAGTACTTCTTTAGAAAATTAGTACTTTCTTAGAAAAAAAGTACTTTGTTAGAAAAATAGTACTTTCTTGGGAAAAATAGAAAAAGTACTTTTTTAGAAAAAAAAATACCTTTTTAGAAAAAGTATCACTTTTTTGGTACAATAGTTAGGCTGACCATACGTACTGATTTGATCAGTACATGTACTGATTTTTGATCACGTGTACTGATCAAAAAATGTTGTACTGATTTGTACTAATTTTTTGAAATATGTACTGATTTTTGAACATTTTAACATAAAAAATAATTTTATTCAAAAATTCGATACAAAAATATGAATTTCCATAAAATATCTTAAGTCTGACAATAAGATAATTTGAATTATTTCCAAGGAGATAAGAGTTCCTGAATCAAGAGGAAAATGTACCTGAACATAAAATTATTTAGATCTTCATAAATTTATATGAAAAAGCCCACAGAATTTTTGAGGTTTTCGATAACGAAAACTTTAAGAGATGATGGATTTTTTGCATGAATCCAAATGATTCTGAGAGGTTCGGTGAGAAAATGACATGAGAATTTATTGGAAAAAACGCTGAGTATATTAGGGCTAATTAAACATGTGCTTATTAGCTGGGAAGTTTTCTAAAAGAAAAATTTATCAAAACTTAAGGAAAAATGTCCTCAGAGTCTGAGGAATTTTCTTTTTCTCAAAACGTTTCGGTTTTTGTATTATTTTCTGCACTGAAGTTATTTAAAGTCAACTAAATTTTCTGCAAAATAACGGAAACAGTTTATGGCAGTAGTTTTTTAATAGTTGCTTTTAAGTGAAATACTACTAAGTGAACTCAAGTTTGTTAGTTTAACCGAAATTTTTTGAGTGCGGAAGAAATCATCAGTGTTTTTCTATAAAAAAAGAGTCTTCTGAGAGTTATTTCCAAAATAAAAAAACAAAAGTTTGTACTGATTTGAGTTTAGTAAAAAATGGTCACCCTAACAATAGTACTTCTTAGAAAAGTATAGTACTTCAAGTATAAACATACTTTTTCAAGAAAAAAGTACTTATTAAGAAAGAATGGTACTTTTTACCTTAAAAGTATTATTTAAAAAAATATAGTACTTTTTTAGAAAAAAGTACTTTTTTGGAAAAAAGTACTTTTTTGGAAAAATGTACTTTTTGGAAAAAAATTTACTTTTTAGACAAAAAAGTAATTTTTTTTAGGAAAAAAGTACTTTATTCTAAAAAAAAGTACTTTTTCTACAAAACACATTTTCTAAATAAAGTACTTTTTTACTACTTTTTTCTAAAATAAGTACTTTATTCTAAAAAAAATACTTTTTTACTACTGTCTTAGAAAAAATGTATTTTTTTCTAAATAAAGTACTTTATTTTAAGAAAAAATTAAACTAATAAAGTAGTATTAGAGTGCTTTTTTTAGAAAAAGTACTTTTTTAGAAAAAGGTGATTTTTCAGGTAAAAAGTACCTTTTTTAAAAAAAAAAGAATTTTTGTAGAAAAAGTAGAAAAAAAGTACTTTTTTTTAGAAAAACACTTTTTTAAGAAAAAGTACCTGTTTTAGAAAAGGTACTTTTTTAGAAAAAGATGCTTTTTTTCCTTTTCTATTTATTTACAACTATTTTTTTTTTAATAAATTCAACCTAACAGAGAACTGGAAACAATGACCGTCGTCTCGTTGTAGCGGAAAAAACAAGGGTTCTGGTGGAAATCGAACCCACGACCCCCACGTTCAAAAGCTAGCACGCTACCAACTAGCCTACGGGGGCCTCTCGTACTTTTTTTTTTGGAAAAAAGTACTTTTGTTAGAACAAAATACTTTTTTTCCAAAAAGTTGTAAAAAAATTTACTTTTTTAAACAAGTACTTTTTTGTCCAGAAGTAAATTTTTTTCTAAAAATTACTTTTTTTCTTCTTAAAAGTACCATATTTTCTTTAATAATACCTTTTGGGAAAAAAGTACCTTTTTTTCTCAAGTAATTTTTTTATGAAAAAGTACGTTTTTGTCTTAAAGGTGATATACTTAGTACTTTTCTAAAATAAATAAAATACTACTAACAGTACCAAACAAGTAGAAAGTTAAATTCGACTTTGCCGAATCTATGAATATCCTCCACAATGCATTTTTTAACGGATAGTACATTTTTAACGTGAAAAAATTAACTATTTGGATTAGAAACATTTTATTTTGGGTAAAAAAACTCTTTTTTTTCATTTAAAAAAAAAAAAAATACAATTTTTTTTGAGTGTAAAACATTTTTCGAGTGTAATGTTTTTTTACTGTAAAAATATTTCTGAGTGAATGCACGTACGTATGTACACAAAATATTGACATTTTTGTAAAAAAAAAACTAAATTTTTTTTTAGTGTAAAAATTTTTTTGAGTGTAAAATTTTTTTTCGAGTGTAATTTTTAAGTCACCAATGCTTTTCACACTAAACAAGTTTAAAAAGCATTGCTTTAAAACTAAACAAGTTTGAAAAGCATTGCTAAGTTACCACCAATGCTTTTAAAACTTTTGGCTTAAGTTGAGTTTACTGGCATTGGTCGGATTGATCCCAAATTTTTACCAGAGATAGATCTTTTGATAACAAATCGAAAATATTAGGGTGATTTTTTGTCGGCGAGATTTGGTTCGCGAGTTATGTCGACTTGAAATTCGAATATTTTAACTGGAAAAAGGCTTAATACACAAAAAAACTTTCATTTAGCGAAGCCGCTAAACTAATTTATAGAGTTTGTAATCCCGAAGCCCGGCCGAAGGCCGCTACTCAAAAAAGCTTTTTTTACGAAAATTCTCAAACAAAAAAAAAAAAAAAAATTTTTTTTCTCAAAAAAATTTTTTTTTTGGCCTTTTATGGGTTAATATTTTTTTTTTTACCAAAATGAAAAATATTTCAATTACCTTTCGAATGATAACAATATTTTTGAAATCGAACAATAAATAACGAAGATATAAGCAAAAAACTTCAAGTCGAGATAACTCGCTAAATATGTGTCGCCGACAATTTTTTTTCTTTGTTTCGAAATCATCGCTAAAAGGGCTATTTTCAATTTTTTTTTATTTTTTTTTTTTTGGACCAATGCCAGTAAACTCAACTTGTTCCAAACTTTTTTACCACGTGGCATTTAAAATGAACAAAATCTGAAATTCGGGGTTTTGCTTACAACTTTTTAACACCTGGACCGATTGAGCTGAAATTAATACCAAACTGACCTGAGAAACGGCAAAAATACACGCCACGTTTTAGCAGTCTCATTATTGTCTTTCGAAAGCAGACATGGGCGTTAATGATTACGTTGTGTAATTGATTACAGTTTCAATTACAATTACATGAAAGGTCGGTCATACATTTGGCTCCCCTAGGGGCACTTTAGGGTAAGTTACAGACATGGGCGTTAATGATTACATTATGTAATTGATTACAGTTTCAATTACAATTAGATGTAATTAGTAATTGAAAATTTTCAATTTTACTTGTAATTGTAATTGTAATTGAAAAAACTCAATTACTAATTACATGTAATTGTAATTGAAACTGTAATCAATTACACAATTGTAATCATAAACGCCCATGTCTGTTCGAAAGTTGTCGTGTTTCTTATCTCGTAAATTCGCGAAAAACCCTTGCCGAAATTTACTCTTTTGCTCATAACTTTTGAACCACTGGACCGATTTGGCTAGATTGCAATACCAACCTGGTTAGGTAAATGACCAACATATATGCCAAACTTCAGTAGCTTCTGTGAAGTCTTTCACTAGATCGACATAAAATTGATCGAGGATCATGAATATATGTACTTTATGGGGTCCTAGACCAATATTTCGATGTGTTACAAACGGAATGACAAACTTATATATACCCTCTATCACTAGAGTGGAGGGTATAAAAAGTGTTACTTTTTCTAAAAAAAAACACTTTCTTTCTAAAAAAAAGTACGTTTTTCAATTTTTTACGTATTTTTAGAGTAGTATTACTACACCCAAAAAAAAAACCTGGATATTCAATACTAAAAATTTAACTAAATTTTAGTCCAAAAGGACCTAGTGCAGGTATTGGTAACCAATACTAATTTTTTTACTAATATAAGTCAAAACCAGTAAAAATTACTAATTTAAGTACTTTGAAGATACCTATTAGTAGATTTTGGTACAAAATCACTTACTAAACCTTTTACTGTAGAATTATTTAGAGCGTAGATACGTTTTTTACCCATTAGCTCTACGTAAGGGTCTCTTTTATCATCTGAACGATTTAAATTCAATTTATATCCTTTTAAATAATTTCTTGACTGACAATTTTCCGATGTCTTTCCAAGAGTCGAGATGTTTTGTTGCTAGTATTCAGAGGTTATTTATGAAATAATCAACATGCCAACAATGATTCGGTAATTTTAAAATAATAATGATGTTATTTTTTTATTTTACATGATCAAGTTTAAAATTGAACACTGGACTTTGTTACACTGTCCGACAGCCAATATTAAACATGAACCCGATGATATACGTCTGAAAGTAGAGATCAAATGAAGTAGAACTGCATTTACAGTTTTTGATGTCGTGATTGTGTTTCCTTTTAAAAGGACTTCAAAGTTTTAAAAGATACATTTTGTAAAATATTTTTGAAATATTTGTACTTGTCCTAGGATGACACTGGTGATGTCAAATTAAAGAGGAGGATCTCCCCTAATTCCATTATTTTTTGTTGCCATATCAGAATAAAAAAAAAAGTCTTTTGAAAACTTTATCAAAATATTTTGTTGAAAATTTTAAATGATATTGAAGAATACATTTTTGAAAGTACAAAACTTGCCTCCTTTTTCCTGATATGTAAAAATAATAAAATGGGAAAATTATGGGAGATCCTCCTTTTTCATTTGCTATCAATAGTGGCATCCTTAGACAAGTACAAATTTTAAAAAAATATTTTATAAAATTTAATCCTCTAAATCTTTGAAGTCCTTTTAAAAGGAGACAGGATCACGAAAAGAAAAACTGTAAATGCTGTTTTACTACATATAGTCTCTAGTTTCAAACGTATATTATCCAATTCGTGTTTAACGACATTTTTTCATTTTTGTCGGACGGTGTTATAGTTTATCGTCCAAATTCATAAAAAATAAAAACGTTTAATAACAGCTTTATTAATCAAACTTCCATACAATTTTTTTTTTATAAATCTCTTATTAGCCTCTTTTAATTTTTATGAATTTAAAAAATATTTTTTAAGAGATTTATTATAAACTAGCTCGCCCGCCGGTACTTCGTTACCGGTTATGTTAAATACCAGGTAATAGAAGGATCAGGATTACCTTAGCGATTTAAAAAAAATGAGTCATATGTAGTCTTTGTTTTATTTAATTGTGAAGGATTAAGTCTCATAAAATAATATTTCATTGTATGTATAACTTAAACAATACAATTTGAATAATTTCGGTGGTACGTTGTAATGTTCGTTCCGGTGAAAAAGATTTTGACAATTTTCGAGCCTTATATCGGGATTTTTGATCTTGAGAGAATAAATATTTCAGTGAAAAAAAAAAATTGGATAAAAAAAAGTTTGGGTAAAAAACATATAGAGAGAAAAAATATGGAGTTAAAAAGTTTAATACGAAAAATTTTATTAAAAAGTATCATTCCATCTTGTTCTCTGCTCTATTCCATGTTGTTCCCCGTTCTACTCTATTTCATTTCCAATTCCATCTCCATGCAAGTTTTATTCCTCTCCATATAATATGCGTTACAGACTCTTAGAAACAGAATTTCCAAAAAGTTCTTTTCCAAAATATTTTTCACTAAAGAATACAGCATTCAAATTTTCAATGCCTATGATCATTATTTCAAGAAGTATAAAAATATACTTCTTGAAATAATGAAAAAGGTACTTTTTATAAAAGGTACTTTTTATAAAAGGTACTTTTTATAAAAGGTACTTTTTATAAAAGGTACTTTTTATAAAAGGTACTTTTTATAAAAGGTACTTTTTATAAAAGGTACTTTTTATAAAAGGTACTTTTTATAAAAGGTACTTTTTATAAAAGGTACTTTTTATAAAAGGTACTTTTTATAAAAGGTACATTTTATAAAAGGTACTTTTAATAAAATTTACTTTTTATAAAAGGTACTTTGTCAAAGGTACCTTTAATAAAAGGTTCCCCCTTAGAAACGCATTTTCCAAAAAGTACTTTTTCCAGAATTTTTTTTTTACCGAAGGATCCAACATTCCAAATTTTAGGTTTCTATGACCATAATTTTAAGAAATAAAAAGAAGTACCAAAAGTACACTTTTCACCACTTTTATCCCCCCTAGAATCCAAATTTTCAAAAAGTACCTTTTCCATATTGTTTTTTTAGCAAAGGATCCTACATTATTTCAGTAAATAAAAAAAAGTACCAAAAGTACATTTTTTTACCCATTGCAAAATTTTTCACATTGCAAATTCCAAGTTTCTAGTACCATTATTTAAGGAAATATAAAAAGTACCAAAAGAACAGATTTTTACCCTTTTTACCCCCTTAGAATCAACATTGGCAAAAATCCAGCCTTGCTGGATCTATATTCCAGGATGTGAACATACAGTCCAAATTTCAAGTCTGTATGACCATTATTTCATGTGATATAAAAAGTACCAAAAGTACAGTTTTTTACACATTTTACTCCCTTAGAATCAACACTGTCAAAAATCCAGCCTTAGTGGATCTACATTCCGGGAGGTGAACATACAGTCCAAATTTCAAGACTCTATGACCATTATTTCAGGAGATATAAAAAGTACCAAAAGTACAGTTTTTTACCCTTTTTCCCCCCTTAGAATCAACACTGGCAAAAATCCAGCCTTAATGGATCTATATTCCACGATGTGAACATACAGTCCAAATTTCAAGTCTCTATGACCATTATTTCATGTGATACATAAAGTACCAAAAGTACAGTTTTTTACCCATTTTACCCCCTTAGAATAAACACTGTCAAAAATCCATCCTTAGTGGATCTACATTCCGGGAGGTGAACATACAGTCCAAATTTCAAGACTCTATGACCATTATTTCAGGAGATATAAAAAGTACCAAAAGTACAGTTTTTTACCCTTTTTACCCCCTTAGAATCAACACTGGCAAAAATCCAGCCTTAGTGGATCTATATTCCGGGAGGTTAACCTACAGTCCAAATTTCAAGTCTCTAGCTTCAGCGGTTTGGGCTGGGCGATGATGAATCAGTCAGTCAGTCAGTCATTCAGTCACTCACTCACCCAACTCTTTTATATATATAGATTTTACAGACATTTAAGAAGTGGGATAAAAGTAGAATCATTATACTTTTCACAGTCAACGAAACAAGAATTTGATTAAGGCCCCAAGCTGGGCGCCAGAAGTTAACACATAAAATCTAAAATTCCTAAGAGCAGGTGATGAGTATTTTTATTATAGACTATGATTTTTGTCATAAAAGACGTGTTTTAGTTATAACCCCCAGTTGGGCGCCAGAAAACCACAACATAATTTTTTTGAACACAATGGGCACAATCATCTTACGAACTTCAAAGTCTCTTTATACATATAAAGATTTATTGGTTCCTACCAAAGAAAACAAAGTTTATGAGAGTCCTAGGGCGGAATATTGTAATTTTTGTAAAAAAAAAAAATACTACATTTAAATTTTTAAAAAAAACCTCAACCCATTCAGACACGTCCTTCTCTTCATTTGTATGCATATTTTGCTATTGTAGTCTAATACTTTTCTTCCGTTATAGAGTTTTGTTTTTTTTATTATTGTTTTGGCAAATTAATAAACATCATTATTGTTATTATGTTTTATTTCCTGTTGCCAACACTTTCACATCTCACACTCACATACATAGAAATAATATAAATACATATATGAGACAAGAAAACAAAGCCAAGCTAACAAAATAAAAACACAACAAAACTGCTGACTATAATGGCGACGATGTCTGCTACTTTACTACACAAGTAAAGGTTTTTATTTCACTTCCGTTTTAGCTGAGACTTCTAAACTAAACCCAAACACAATCTAACCCAACCCCTATAATTTAAAACAGGCGCCACTTACTTCAACGCTGTATAAATATTGTTATAAAGATTAGAGAGTATTATTTTCAACCAAAACTCCTTGTCATTATTATTTTCTTTTGTGGTCTGGTATGCGGCTCAAACGGAATTTCTATTTTTTTTTTTTTTTTGCTAAACCAAGTAAATCTAAAGTTATGGAATGTGTGTTTTTTTGTATTGTTAAAAAGCAACAAAGAAACTTGGTAATTTTTCATAATGATTTTCCTTTTTTCCATTTTCTTATTAAATCATCTTTAATTTGTACACTTAAACAACAGTAATTAATTTCAATTTAGTTTACAATTAAGTTGGAAAATGTCAACCCTCCAAAAAAAAAAATGGAAAATAATTCAACACTTGAAGTATGTCGTTAAATACAAACTTTGAAAACTCATTTTCATGCTTTTAACACCCTTGGTGTTCGTTCCAAACGAAATTCCTTATGGGCAAATTAAACACATCTGTGGCTCGCAACAATTACATACAATATTTGTACTATAGTACTTGTAAATTTATTAAACAAAAACAGCTTTATTGCATGATTCAATAAGAATTAAGATGTATTACGTGAAATTTTCAAAGAGAGACCAACTGTGATTATTTTTTGACTTATTTGGGAAACTCAAATGAGATTTTAAAAGGTTTAGTAAAAAAACCAAGAGGAATTTCAGAAAATATGTATTTTAATTCAGAAATTGGAATTCTGGAATTATTTTTTTCCAACTTAAACCGTTTTAAATGAAGCCCCATGTTGGGCGCCAAAAAAAATGAACAAAAATAGGAATAAATAAGAAAAGAATTCGGAAAACTTCTCTTACACTCAAAAAAAAAACTGTAATGTTAGCAAAAAAAGCTTGTAAACCTACAAGAAAATTTGCTGATTTTGAACCCACAATTTTTTTGCTAAAGTTAGCAAAAATGTTTTGCCAATAATTAGTTAACTAAATTTTTTTTTTAACTTAGTTCATACACATCTGAGAACCCCATTGAGTTCGGACCCGATAGGTCCAGACCCCGATGGGCCTAGACCTAGTTGGGTTCCTTTAAAATCGTCATAGTTTTTGATCCAAAATTTGTGTCCGTTTCGCTCTACCTTGCTTAGTTTTTGAGATACGTGATTATAGGGGACCACTGGGGTCTTGAGAATTAAAAAACTCGATAACTTCTAAAATATTAGTCGGAGAGCTTTTGACTATTTTGCGGTCTTGTTCTACGTGTTGAGAGCTACAAAAATTCTTTTGGACTTTTTGTTGTATCGGCAATATTTACCGAGATATGAACATTTTAAAATTTTCGGGAATGCTAACTTTTTTGGATCCAAAGTTAGGGTCCACACATGTGAAGAGGACCGGCGAAGAGAACCGGAAAGCCCGAGAACCAAAAATGGCCTCCATTTTGCTCTATCTGGCTTTTCCGAGATAGCGCCATTTTAAGTTTTCTGAAAATAAAAAAAAATTTACCATTTATTTTGCTAATATTAGCAAAAAATCTTGTAAAAATGTTTTCAACTCAATTTCAAATTTAGCAAAAGAAATTAGTTCAAAGTTTGTTTAAAATTGCTAATGTGCTAAATGAAGTTTACAAGAATTTTTTGCTAACATGCTAATCTCAACTAAAAATTTGATAAAAGTTAGCTAACTAGCGTTAGCAAAAAAAATTAGTAAATCTACTAACGTATTTTTTTGAGTGTAGAGAGACCTAACTGTAACTATTTTGTGACTAATTATGGAAACTAAAATGAGATTCAGAAAATCTCCAAAAAAAATCCTAATCAAAATTCAGAAAATTTTAATTGACTCAAACTAACCAACACATTCCAAACGTTTCTAATGGTGCCCCAAGTTAGGCACCAATAACACATAATTTGGAATTTTAGAATTACTTTTTTCATCGCAAACCACCACGTGTCTTAAATGAGACCTATGTTGGGCGCCAAAAACAATTTGGGAATTAATAAAAAAAAATAAATAATTAGATGTATGTGAAATTTTCTTGACGAGAACTTTAATTGTTTTGTGACTAATTTTGGAAACTAAAATGAGATTCAAAACATTCGAAACGTTTCCAATGGAGCCCTAAGTTGGGCGCCAAAACACATAATTTGGAATTCTGCAAAAATGTTTGTATACCCTCCAACTACAGTATGGGGATATACTCACTTTGTCATTCCGTGTGTAACGCATCAAATTTTTGGTCTAGGACCCCATAAAGTATACATTTTTATGATCAGTGATCGATTCTAGGATATTGTAGCGATGTCCATCCGTCCTTCCGGCTGTCCGTCTGTAGTTAACACGATGCAGTCCAAAATAAAAGAGCTAGACTCCGAAAATTTGGCACGAATATGTCTAATGTTTCTAGGCACGTTAAATTCATAAATGAGCAAAATCGGATCAGGGGGAAAAAAGTTCCCCCTTGAAGAACTAAGCAAACCTCTGAAAATACCATGTTTTTACATGATTTTTTGTGCAAAATTTTTATGCTACAAAAAGTTCAAAGTCCTGCATTTGAACCCAGAGGATTGGAATTTTTCGGTCTGCCCCCTTTTGTAGGCATGGAATAAAAAAAAAATATTTAAAGACTGATAAACTTTTATTTCTTTAGTGCAAAAGCATAAGAATCAATTTTTGCACATATATTCCGAGAGGACACCCCCCCCCCAAAAAAAATTTCTGAAAATTTCACTAAATAAATTTAATAAACAAAAATAAGTTTTCTAATAAAATGTATACCCGATAGGTGGCGCTGTTGTCTTGATATTTAAATTTTTGGCATTTATGGTACGATTTGGCTGAAATTCACAAAATATATTTATTAGGCAAAAATAAGTTTCCTGATCCAATTTGGAACCATTTTATAGCGCTAGAGTGAAGCTATTAACAAAATTCCTTATTTTTTTTTATTTCAGGGGGCAACAGCGTAATTCTATTGGGAAAATACTTGCCAGTAGAAATTTCTTTTCGCAAATAATTCAAAAGAAAATTAAAAAATAATTAAATTTAGACCCGGTTAGATGGCGCTGGGGTGAAGTTTATTATGAAATTACTTATTTCAGTGCAATTTCATGGCACTTTAAAATGTATATCATGAGAAAATTGTATGTTTGAGTAGCCCTGATAGGTGGCACTGGGGTGAAGCTATTTAGATATTTCCGATTGCAGCTAGTTATATACATATAAATTGTGGATATTTTTCTTATTAGCATCCAACGTGGGGTACCAATCGGAAAATGTTATCTCTGAGAGTTATATATTTTTATTTCCTTTTTTGTGATAATATAGAAAATCCATAAATATTACAAAATGTTTTTAGAAGTCTATGAGATGGGAATTACGAATTAATACAGAAAATAAAATCATTGTGCTTTTCAAATTATTTCGGATTTTCATTTTTATTTTTGTTTTTGCGGCCATTTTTATTAAATCTGAATTGGGCTTTCCGAAATTTCAGTAGGATTTTCCTGAATTTTAATTAATACAAAGATATGTGTAATTGGGTTTAAAAAATAAAAAACAAATCAATCCTGACATACTGCTGACTTTCTCTTAATTAAATTACTGACACCTTCATACAAAATGTCACCAATGACATGTCTGCAGTTGGTCAGCGGTTGTTTAAACGAATTGTTGGTGGCCACCGATACTGGTGGGCACAGCTGACCAAATTTTATGAAGGTGTCACCAATTTCATAAGGGGAGAGTCAGTAGTATGTCAGCGGTGATTTTATTTTGCCAACTGACAAGGGAAGTCTCCCCAGTGTCACCCGCGGATCTTTATGGAATTGGTTTTATTTTGTAGATCAGAAAAAATAAAGGGACACGTATTTTTTTAGCGGCCCAAATTCATATTTAGGGGGTAAAAAGGAGGGAGGAAGACAAGACCATTTTTCAGTTTTTTTCGTTTATCTCCTATATTATGCAAAGAAACCTAGTCATGTTACATACCAAATGAAAGGTATTTGGAAAACCTATCTACGTGTGCTAAGAACATGTCCAAACATGCACAACCTTTCGTCATATTGAGTAAAATAATAAAATTTTAGGACATTTTTGTTAATAAGTCAAAAAATATTAACTTCTTTGGCCAGTTGTTCGCACCACGAGATAGGTATTTTTAATACCTTTAATCTGATACCACACATGCCTATATAATTTTGTTTAAATATGCGTAAATCGTAAAAAACTGAAAAAGGTCAATTTCCCCCCATAAAAATTGACCCTCCCTAAAAATGATTTTGGGCCGCTAAACAAAAATACGTGTCGAATTAATTTTCGTTCTTAACTTCTTCTTCTTCTTCTTCTTATTTCCTTTAGCTCCCTGTGGAGCATAGGGCCTCAAATCTTAACAACATATCCAAAATTCATGAAGATCGGAGGGTGACACCAGGGAGACTTCCCTTGTGAGTTTTCATCCCATTCAAATTCAAAAACACAAGTGTTTTGATTCTGGCCCCAAGCTGGGCGCCAACAAAGGAGTCTAAAAAATTGTGTTTTTCTAAATTTCATATTGGATATTATGAATTTCCATTGCAGCTTTAATAAATTTCGATTGTGATTTCTAAATTTCAAAAAAAGGTTTTCAAAATTTCCATTAGGCTCTTATCACTAAAAGTTTTTATTTCTAAATTTTAATTGGAAAAGTTGCAGGCAGTCTACTTCTGGTTGGTCTTATTAATCATTAAATATTTGCATTTTAATAAGCACAAACACATTTTCCTTGGCAATAGTCACACCTAGGAGGGAGTAACCTAGTTAACCAACATTTGATGGTGTTTCAACACTTCTTCAGTTCTGTTATTTTTGTGCATTTGTAGACTGTAAAAATGTTTTATTTTTTTTTTAAATTTCATGAGATATTTTTGCGTTGACATGTTTGCATATTTTGACAAGTGATTTACGAGTTTATTTTTGTTGGCCCACCATTCAAAGACCAAAACACTTTTATCATGGCATCCGTGTAAATGTTTTGGTTCCGTATTGTGATGCTAGAAAAGAAAATTTAATGCTTTTATCTTTTTTTCCGAATGTTTTATGCAATTTTATTTTCTCGACAGTATTGTCTATCAGATTAAACAGACACGACAGTAGGATATTATGACAAAAAAAGGGGATAAACAAGTAGAAAAGTTTAACTTGACTGGGGTGAAGTTTAATTGCCACTACAATGCCCTTTTTCAGTGATAGTAGTTTTTCGAAGAAAAAAAAATTTCTTAAAAAATTTTGATTACTAAAAAATTGGTTTTGTTTTGAGTAAAAAACTTTTTTTAAGTAAATTTTGTGTAAAAATTGTTTCGAGTGCATATTTTTTGGTTGTTAATGATTTTTAAGTGACAAAAATATTAATAAATTTTTTCGAAATGTGTTTATTTTTTTTTTTCATAAGTCCAAGTGCAGGACCTTGAACTTTTTCTGGCATAAAATTTTTTCATTTGCTTAACAAACAAAAAAAAATGTGAAAATATGGCTTTTTTCAGAGGTTAGTTAAGTTTATCAAGGGGGAACTTTTTTCCCCCTGGTCCGATTTTGCCCATTTACGAACTTAAACTGCCTAGGACCAAAAGACATATTCCTGCCAAACTTACCGAGTTTATCTACTTTATTTTGGACTGCATCGTGTCTTATACAGACGGACGGACGGACGGACGGACATACGGACATTCTAGAAAAGTCTTAGAATCGATCATAGATCAATAATATATACACTTTATGGGGTCCCCGACCAATATTTCGATGCGTTACAAAAGGAATGACAAAGTTAGTATACCCCCATACTGTAGTTGGAGGGTATAAAAATTAACAAATTTATGAAAATCGATATTATTTTAATACTTTTTGCGAAATAAAAACAATTTTGGTATTTTTTTATCAAAATAAAAAATGTGTACTTATTTTTAAAATGAACTACTACTATTTTTGTATTATTTATTAAAAGAACTATATTGGTACAGACTATTATTATTTAAAAGTATCTAATATTTTCGAAATTTTTTATATTAAATTTGATACACACTTCTTTTTAAAGAAAATATTTTTGTACCTTTTTTAAAAATACTAATTTAGTACTTTTTATAAAAAAACACAAGTTTGGTACTTTTTATAAAAAAGTAATATTCGTAAATTATTATAATAAAAGTATCATATAGTCCTTAAAACGCTTTTTTTTGGAAAATTTATTTCTATTTGAAAGAAATATTTTGGTACTTTTTATAATCAATAACTATTTTAGTACTTTTTGTTAAATTTTAATTGTTTGATAATTTTTATAAAAAATTCTATTTTAGTACTTTTTCATAAAAAAAGTAATATTCTTGAATTTATTATTGCAAAGAATTAATATTTTGGTACATTTTTTTTTAAGTACAATTTTGTTACTTTTTATTAAAAGATACCAAAAAGTTCTATTTTGTTACTTTTTATTTAAATGTACTATGTAATATATTGGTACTTTTTATATAATATAACTATTTTGGAACTTTATGTAAATTATTACTATTTGTAAAAAAATTGTATTCTTATAAAAAAATACTAATTGGGTACTTTTTGTACTACTTCGGTACTTTTTATTTAAATGTAATATCCTTGTCCTTATTATTGCAAAGTATGATTTTGGTACTTATTATTTAGAAAAAGTACTAAAAAGTTCAATTTTGTTATTTTTATTAAAAGGTACCAAAAAGTACTATTTTGTTACTTTTTATTTAAAAGTACCATGGTACTTTTAAGATGGTTCGAGCCATTTTTTTTTTTGCGAATAGAACTCTACAATAACGTTTTTTTTTATTGTGTTTATTTAAAACTATTTTGGTACCTTTTAGCAAAAAGTACCATTTTGGTACTTTTTAGCAAAATGCTAAATTTTTGCACTTTTTATCAATAAGTACTATTTTGGTAGTTTTTACTTATTCTAAGGTTAGTAATATAAAATTGTTAAATTATTATGGTACTTTTTTGAATGATACCAAAAAGAACAATTTTGTTACTCTTCATTAAAAAGTGCATTTTTGTTAAGAAGATCCACAAAGTACAACAAATATTTTTTTTATGGAGGTAGCCAATTTTTTTTGGAAGTATTTTTCGTTTTCAATCACTTTTCTATTTAGGTACTATTTAGTAAGAAGTACTACCTCGATTCATACTTCGTTTTAAAAGTAATATTTTGGTACTTTTTATATAAAATAACTATTTTGGTGTAAATTATAACTATTCGGTGGTACTTTTTATAAACTAATACTAATTGCGTACTTTTTGTTCTACTTTGGAACTTTTTATTAAAAAGTAAGGATATTACTTTTTAATAAAAAGTACCAAAGTAGTACAAAAAGGAGGCAATTAGTATTTTTTTATAAACTTTATTATTGAAAGTATGATTTTGGTAGTTATTATTGAAAAAAAAGTATCAAAAAGTACAATTTTATTATTATTATTATTAAAAGGTACCAAAAAGTACTATTTTATTACTTTTTTTAAAGTATTACTTTCATTTAAAAAGTATAACAAAAAGTATTTTATTTAGAACTCTATAATACCGTTTTTTTTTTTTTTGTTGTGTTTATTAAAAACTATTTTGGTACTTTTCATCAAAAAGTATTAATTTGGTACTTTTTTATCAAAAATCACTATTTTGGTACTTTTTGTCCATAAGTACTATTTTGGTATTTTTTATTTATTCTAAGGTATGTGATACACTCAAAAAAAAAACTTGTAAAGTTACCAATAAATCTCGTGATTTTACGAGGCTATTCTCGTAAAATATGACGTAGGTAAAATTCTTGTAAAATTACGAGGATTTCCTCGTACTTTTGAATGCACCAAAAATTGGTAAAATAACCAATTTTATTGGTAAAAATATTGTTTTAAAACCGGAAAAATAAAAAAAAAATGGTAAACTGACAAGAAAAAATGGTAAAGATGTTTAAAAAAATGGTAAATTTACAAACCAAAATGGTAAATTTACAAAAAAAAAAAATTGTTAACAACATAAATCCTCGTAATAAAATCATTTTTTGTAAAATAACTGTTTTTTTTTTGTAAATTAACTACTCCTCCTTAAATTAATCCTCGTAATAAATTTTTCAAAATTTTGTCAACTTTTTTTTTTAAATATTTTTTAATAAAAAAAAAATACAAAAAAAAAGTTTTTTTGTTAAACAACATAAATCGTCGTATAACATAATTTTTGTAAAATAAAGTTTTTTTTTTGTAATTCAACTAGAATCCTCGTAATAAAAACTTCGTTGTAAAATTACAGTTTTTTTTGTAAAATAACCTTTCAAAATGGTAGAATACAATTACGAAAATAAACTTGTAAAATTACCAATAAAACTGTAGTTCTCGTTTGAGCAAAGTACAAATTTTTTTTTAAAAAACAAGGAAAATTGTTAAATATTGGTAGAACGGGATTACAAGGCATTTTACCAGGCTTTTTACCAGTTTATTTTTTTGAGTGTATAAAATTGTTAAATTATTGTGGTACTTTTTATGGTAACAAAAAGAACAATTTTTTTACTCTTTATTAAAAAGTACTTTTTTCTTATGTTTTTTTTTTGTTAAAAAGATCCAGAAAGTATAAAAAATATTTTTTTTTTTGGATGGACGTAGCCTTTTTTTGGGAAATAAGTATTTTTTGTTTTCAAACATTTTCTATTTAAGTACTATTTATAAAAAAAAACTACTACCTACGGTCATACTTCTTTTTAAAAGTAATATTTTGGTATTTTTTATATAAAATAACTATTTTGGTACTTTATCTAAATTATTACTATTTGTTGGTACTTTTTATAAAAAAATACTAGTTTGGTAATTTTTGTACTACTTTGGTACTTTTTATTAAAAAGAAATATCCTTGACTTTAGTATTGCAAAGTATGATTTTGGTACTTATTATTAAGAAATAATATTTAGGTACTTTTTTTAAAAGAACAATTTTATTTTTATTACAAAAATGTAGCAAAAAGTACTATTTTTTTACTTTTGATTTAAAAGTACTTAAAAGTGCAATTTGGTACTTTTATTTAAAAAGTACAAAAGAAGTACACTCTAATTAAAATGATTTAAGTTTCCTACTATAAATTGGGTATTTACACACACTGCGTAATTCTACTTAATATTATTGGAAATTTACCCAATTTATAGTAGCATAATTTTTGAATTTGTTGAAATCTACCCAATTTATAGTAGGAAACTGGACTCATTATTTTAAAGTGTATTTTAAGATGGGAGAAGTGATTTTTTTGATATAAATATTTGGTTCTGTTTATTAAAAACTATTTTGGTAATTTTTTCAAAAAGTACTATTTTGGTACTTTTTGCCAAAAGGCACTATTTTAGGTGTTTTTTTTTCAAAAAGTATTTTTTTGGTACTTTTTACTTATAGATATAAAGCAAGAATACTTTAACATTGGAGTTGGAAAATTACATGTGTAATGAGAAATTACATGTGTAATTTTAGGTTTCATGTGTAATTTTTTCCATTTGATTTTTCGATTTCCTTCTTTCTAATAGCGACATCAGACTTTTTTTAAAAATTAACACAACCGGAAATTCAGTTGTCAAAATTTATTATGTCTTTAATTTCCCTAATATATTTTTTTTTGGAAAATTCAATTAGTTCCATTTACGATCACAAAACATTTCAATAAAAATTTGAAAGTCTAGTTCATTAATTACTCAGATTTTTGTAAACTTAACCGAAAATTTTTTTTTGAAAAACATGGGCAATTAAAAGTTTTATTAAGTTTTTTGTACAAAAACATTAATCTTAATATTTATCGTACACGCATACATTTTGTGATGATTTTTTAATGATACAATTTTTTTTTTAACAATTTTATTACTTTTTAACAAAACAAATATAATAAAAATACCCCAACCTAATATAGAGTTCATTATAAAGAACAGCCCAAGACTATTGTGTGTCAATTTTGACATTTCTTTTCTTTAGTTTTTTTATTTTTTAAGTATTAATCCGTCATTGTGACAGTTTTTATTATTAACATGATTACTAGTACTAAAAATAAAGTACATTTAAAGAAAACAGTTGGTGGAAATGCTTATTAAAATTACTATGCATAGAAGTTTTTACGAAAAAAATAATTTTTTTATCAAACTTTAATTTAAGTACTTTTTTTAAAATGTACTATTTTGGTACTTTTTAAAAAAAAAAGTATCATGTTGGTACATGATACTTCTATTTAAAAGTAATATTTTGGTTTTTTTTTATAAAATATCTATTTTGGTACTTTATGTAAAATATCGCTATTTTTTTTTTTTAATTTTTATAAAAAATATTAACTTTTTTTCGTTTTAAATCACATTTTCAAAAAATATTAACAACGAAAAATATACTGTTTTGGTTCTTTTTTGTCAAAATCCAATTTGGTACTTTTTCAAAATTTTTTATTTTAGTACTTTTTGTAAAATATTAATACATATTTTGGTACTTTTTATATAAAATAACTTGTTTGGTACTTTTTATAAAAATATACTATTTTAGTACTTTTTATTAAATAGTTATAACCTTGAATTTATTATTGCAAAGTATTATTTTGCTACGTATTTTTAAGTATTATTATTTTGGTACTTTTTTTAAAATACCAAAAAATACAATTTTGTTACTCTACATTTAAAAGTATACAAATTTACTATTTTTGTGCTTTTACTCAAAAAGAAAAAAACTGATTTTTTTAATGAATCTATCCATTTTTTTGGGTATAAACTTTTTTGGCCGTTTAAAAAAAAACTTAGTTATATTTTGGTACCTTTCACATATTCTTAAATTTGTGATACAAAGTTGTTAAATTAATGAATAAATTTTACATTATAAATCACTTTTCTGGTGAATTTAAAGTACAAAAAATAATATTTTGTTTTTTTTTTATCAAATTCAAGTGTTGGTACTTTTTTATAACGCACTCTTATGGTACTATTTATTATAAAGTACTACCTTGATTCATATTTCTGTTTAAAAGTTATATTTTGATACTTTCTATGTAAAATAACTATTTTGGTACTTTTAGTAAAATATTACTATTTTGGTACTTTAAAAAAAATACTAATTTGGTACTATTTAAAAATTTTTATAAAAGACACTATTTTGATACTTTTTATTAAAAAGTAGTATCCTAGAATTTTTTATTGCAAAGTATGATTTTGGTACTTATTAAGAAGAAATATTTTAGTATTTTTCTAAAGTACCAAAAAGTATATTTTTGTTACTTCTTATTGCCATTTTTTTTTATAAAACTAGATAGCCTTTTTTTCGTCCTTTTTACTAACTTCGATTTAGCCTCTTTTATAACAATTGTTGTACTTTTTATCAAAAAGTACTTTTTTTGGTATATTTTACGTATTCTAAGATTGGTGCCTTAAAATTAAGGCACCAATCTTAGAATACGTAAAATATTCGTTTTAAATCACATTTTTAAAAAAATTAAACTACGAAAAAATACTGTTTTGGTTCTTTTTTATTAAAATCCAATTTTGGTACTTTTTTAAAATGTGCTATTTTAGTACCTACTATATATTAAAAAACAACTATTTTGGTTCATACTTCTATTTAAAAGTAATAGTTTGGTACTTTTTATATAAAATATCTAGTTTGGTACTTTTTGTAAAATATTACTATTATTGTACTTTTTATATAAAATAACTAGTTTGGTACTTTTTATAAAAATATACTATTTTAGTACTTTTCATTAAAAAGTTATATCCTTAAATTTATTATTGCAAAGTATTATTTTGCTAGGTATTTTTAAGTAGTAGTATTTTGGTACTTTTTTTAAAGTACCTAAAATTATTTTTTTTTTTCAAAGGTATGAAAAGGTACTATTTTGGTACTTTTATTCAAAAAGTAAAAAAAAATATTTTTTTTAATGGATGTAACCATGTTTTTGGATATAAAACTCGATAAAAATTCTTTGGTCTTTTTTTTTAAATTAATTGTAAGTTATATTTTGGTACTTTTCATATATTTCTAAATTTGTGTTACGAAGTTTTTAAATTAATGAATAATGTTCACGTTATAAATCAGTTTTCTGATAAATTTTAAGTACTATTTTGTTTCTTTTTATCAAATTCCAATTTTTGTACTTTTTTAAATGTATTATTTTTGTACTTTTTATTAAAAAACAAACGTAATATTTTGGTACTTTTTATAAAATGATATTAGTTCTTATCATTAAAAAGTTTTTATTATTGAAAAGTATTATTTTGCTAGTAATATTTTGGAATTTTTTATTATAGTACCAAAAAGTTTAGTTCTGTTACTCATTATTAAAAAGTACCAAAAAGTACTTACTTTTTTGTTATTTTTTATTAAAAAGTACCAGAAAGTACTATTTTTGTACTTTTATTCAAAAAGTATAATTTTTTTTTTTTTTTTGGATTTATGTAGATGTTTGTAACTACCCGAAATATTGGTCCTAGACCTACCTTCAAGTATACCGATCGACTCAGAATAACTTTTTGAGTCGATTTAGCGATGTCCGTCCGTCCGTCCGTCCGTCCGTCTGTCCATCTATCGGTTTAAGCACGATACAGGTCGCAATTTTCAATCAATTGACCTGGAAACTTAAGCATCTTTTGGCCCAAGGACGAAGCCTATTGAAATTGGAGAAAATCGGTCCATGTTAAGACCTAGCCCCCATACAAACGCCCCCTTTGGATTCGGCTTTAATGACTCTAATAACCGTATTATAATAGATATCGATTTGAAATTCAGCAAGTAATCAAATTTTGTATACACAAATCACCATTCCAAATTTCAAAGGAATCGGGTGAGTCCTTCTGGTAGTCCCCATACAAACCACCTTCCCGATATTCACATAATTCCCTCAAAATTCATAAAAATGGAAATATTTGATAAAAAATTTATTTTTAGGTGCTAAACGTGTACTTTAGCAACCTTATCAAATCGGAATATAATTGGACCATTTTTGGACTTAGTCCCCCATATAAAAATTTCGACCGATATTCAGTTAAAATGTTCTATTGACAAAAAAAATTAACCAATTCCACTTAAAATTGATCTGTGTGTGTTTTCTACACTAAATAAAGATCTAACAAAAGGCAGATACAATCGGTTCATGTTTGGACTTGGGACCCATTTTCCGGAAAACACTGGTGTAGGGTATCATATGGTCGGTCTTGACCGACTATAACTTTCTTACTTGTTTTTTTTGTATTAAACTCGATAATAAAGTTTTTTTGGTACTTTTCATTTTAAACTATTTTGCTACTTTTTTTTTAAAGTTTGACATCTTTTTCAAAAATTTGTGCACTTTTTATCAAAAAGTACTATTTTGGTACCTTTTTGTTTTAAATCACTTTTCTGATGAATTTAAAGTAAGGATTACAGTCTTCGCTGATTTAACTTATTTTTAGCAAATTGTTTAATAAATTGAAATCAGCTAATTTTGTAGTAAATTTACGTTTGTTGCAATTTTTACTATTTTTTTTTTTTTTTTTGTAGTGTACATAGTAGTCCTCCATAAAAACCATCAACCAGATTAAAGTTTTGTAGGGAAGACAACATTAAATGACACTAATAATAAAATTTATTTAGTTTTTTTATGATTTTTCTTTTTTTCTTAATAATAAATTTTACTTTTCCTTTCTATTTGTCATTACAGAGCCAATGCGGGTCACCAACATTTGAAAAAGAACTGCGTCAGCAATTGGAAAAGTAAGTGGTTGTTTAGGAATTAATCAACAAATTCAATTCAATTTCAAATTGATTTATTCTAAAGATATGAAAACAATAAAAATGTATTATAAAAAATTTATTATTTTTTGTATTGTGAGTAAATAATTCAGTGGAAATTTGTAGTAGAATAAACGAAATTGTAAATTATAAGGATAAATTGTGGTTGAAACTTAATCATGTTGTAGCATTCATTAACATTTAATGTTAAACGTGACTATATTAATGTTAAATTTTTCATACCCTACAGTGTTTATATAACAGGGTATTATCGGTAGTAAAAATTAATGAACAGTCATGACTTCGAAAAAGCATTTGATAAAATTTTCGACTCAGAATGACATTCAAAGTCGATTCAGGAATAGGTTCTCAATTTTGGTATTTAGTTCAATATAGTTAATAGTTGGATTAAGAAACTGCTTTTTAAATCGTGGATTTATCAATTTTTGTTAAGATGATAAAATTGTTCTCACTTTGTACTTAAAAAAATCGCTTAGTCTCCCCAAAATGGGCTTAGTAGCTCAAATCAAGTGCACACATAGAAAAAACATGTTTGGAACATGATTGCTGCACACCAAATCATCCATAATGGAGGGTCAACAAAGTATGGTTAATCCATTTGATCATATATATGATTGCGAGAATCATACTATGATCATCAAAACGTATAAAATTACTAATTTTCATCATACTATGATCAGAGAAAATCATAATTTGATCGCTACAACCATGTTATGATAAAGTTATCAATCAAATTATGTTGCCCCTCCATTATGGTTATCGTAATCATGATTCTTCTCTGCGTGTGTAATGTATCACATAGTCGTTCTTGACCGCCTAAAAATTTTCTTACTTGTTTTTTTGTAAAGTTTGTTGTAATTTAAAACATTTTAAATATTTCTTTTGTTGCTAATGTTTCTAAAAGCGATTTTTCCGCTGACAGTCTCAAATTTTGATTAACTGCTTTTACACTGTTTCCTTCATAACAAAAAAAATCTTGCAATCGGAAATAATAAAATAATAAACAATGAAATTCTCAACAGACATTGCTTTAGCCTATACAATATCTGCTTGAAAAGTTTAAAAACAAGCAGTGCACATTGGGGCAAACATATACGATTCTTGGCATTAAATAAACCGCTTACTTTTAATAAGAGTGTGTGGTACCGTTGTAAAGGGGACAATCTGTAGATCATATTTGCATTATAAAATTTTATGGTTACCTTGCAAAATTCTGAAATTTTTGCAATATTATGTTCATTTAATGTATTTTTTTGTTTTTAAAATCTTTAATTACGTTAAAAAAAAAAACAAACTCAGTTGGAATAATAAAATACATATACTTTCTGGTTTCTGCAAGAGTTTGCAAAAAAAAATTGAAAAAAATATATCAAAAAATACAATTCAGAAACAATAAAAACTATTTTTTTCAACAAATGTGAATAAGAAATATTTAACAATATCATATTTTTTTAGCATTTTGCAAAAAAACATGCAAAAAAATTATGTGAATTTTTTTGAGAACAAATCAAGTAAAAAAAAGTTTAATATAAAAAAGCGAGTGAAAAGTGTGTATAAAACCATTTTTTCGATTTTGCGTAAACAATGCAAATTTATATTTAACAAAAAATAAAATCAAAAAATAGAAATCCATAAAAAATTCAACAAATTTAAACACTAGCTAAAAGAAAATATTAAATTAACCAAATTAAAAAGTTTTTTGAAGTTACAAAATTATTTGTATGCATAAACATTGAAACTATTAAAAACGGTATTAAAAAGTGTTAAAAGTCTGTAACAAAGCTCAATTTAAAATTACGCACGAGCTTTGTTTAATTATGATAGGTGAAAAGTATGGTATGGTATGGACTATTTACAAAAGCGAAAAGGATGTTAACGAAAAAGCAAAAAAGGATTGTAATATTTCTCCTCCAAGAAAATAAAAAATTACATTAAAAATGGATACGATTTAAAAATACGTGAGTTGAAAATTTAGTGTGAAACCACTCATATATAAATCCCTCTAACTTAATATTTTTTAAGATTATCAAAAGAGTAACTTCGAAATTGATATGAATAAAATTTGTTGATTGCAAATTGAGTGTGAAACCCCGCATATAAAATCGCCAAATAGTATTTATTTTTTAAGAATATCGAAATAATAACTTCAGAATTGATAATCGAAAGAGTATGGTAGAAAAAAATACGAATAAAATTTTCAAGTTGGACATTTAGTGTGGAACCACTCATATATTCGAATAAAATTTGTGAGTTGGAAATTTAGTGCGGAACCCCTTATATAAAATCGCTTAATCCTCTTTTGTTGCTTATTTTCTTATATATCGAAATTTGTAAGATTTATAATTAAATTCTATAAAACACTTAATATTTTTTTTTTTTCGATTTTAGAGGGTTTTTAAAACCGCGATAACATGGCCTAAAGGCAAATAAAGGCAACCGTTTTACTTGGAATCTTGTTGTATACATGTCGCTCTATATTCCACATATGAGTAGTATCAATTCAGTGCAATTCGCAGTATACTTTTATTCCTTTGAAATTATGAATTTTATTAATTTTTATTTTCTTAATAGCCTATTTGAAAATCCCCTAAAAGTATAACTTTTTTGCATGTGTTTATAGCTTTAGCGGTCCAAAAATGTTCTTAACATAATTCTTAATCATGAGGCATTCAAAAAATTTCGGAGTGTGGACGTTTTATGTATCTTTTAGTGCACCAAACATTGCCTTCAAATTTAAATTATTTTAATTTATTAATTTAACATATTTTTGCTTGACTTTGAACCCTTCCTATAGGAAGGCCTTAAGCTAAAAATAAAAAATAAGTATGAGGTTAAATGCAGAATTTTGTTGTCTTTCCATTGGTGCTACCCGTTTTTCAAAATTCGCGGTTTCAGTTTTTGACTTTTTGCCAAGGGCCCCCATATAGCTGCCCCAATGTGCAGTGTCTTACTGAAAATAGGAAAGATCATGAACATTTCGAAATCGGACTTTCCAAAACCCACTTTCAAGTATACCGATCGACTCACAAGGGAGGTATCTCAACCCTTATGAACCTATTTGCCTGAAACTTAAAATATATATAAATGAGACGATTTTAAGGTTAGGGTGGCTTTTCGGCCATATCAGTGTTTCAAAATTTCGTTGTCCCCTTATGAAACAATGTGGACCTCCGGGAAAATTTTGATAACTCCCGAACTAACAAAAATATCCTCTAGAGCAAAAATACGTGTCGACTTAAATTTAATAAAGATTATTTCGTATTCATATGGATATCGTAGCTCTATGTCTTCATATAAATTCCACCAAAATTTACACATTTCATAAAAAAAGTATTAAACGAAGTCAAATTTTCTTTCTTCTCATACATATGTAAACATCATATAGTTTCTAAGGGTTTGTGATTGAAGAAGAAAACATTGTATTTCTAAAGATTATTTTTAATGTGGATTTATTCCAGACCATGGTTTCTGTAGCCACCTCTACGTCATCAGTGGAGAAAATTACATTAGATATAAATTGTTTGATTATTTGTAAGACTGTTTTTTCTATATGTTTTTTCATCAACAGACTTAACTCTGAGTGGAATAGAACCCACGTTCTTCAAATTTTCCATCGGTTTGCAAAGCAAGTACTCTACCATCTGAGCTATCGCCCTGCTTGACAAACTAACAGCAGAAGTTGGTTTGTTCGTATTTCATTACAGATGTTAAGTGTGTGACGTCAACAGAAGATTTTTATTTTACACCAACAATTACGATCCTTAGAAACAACAACATTCCTTAATCTCTCTTTGTCTCGTTTTTGCACATAACAATTTTAGCGCTGAATTATTTGTTCATACACGTTAAAGATGAGTGCATATATTTGAGACTACTTGCCCGTAGGGCGACATATATTTGCATATATTTTTGTCAATTCTGTATTTTTTTTAAGTGTTTTTATCGGCGCATGCCATATTCTGTTTTGTTATTAAGGGTTTGTGATTGAAGAAGAAAACATTGTATTTCTAAAGATTATTTTTAATGTGGATTTATTCCAGACCATGGTTTCTGTAGCCACCTCTACGTCATCAGTGGAGAAAATTACATTAGATATAAATTGTTTGATTATTTGTAAGACTGTTTTTTCTATATGTTTTTTCATCAACAGACTTAACTCTGAGTGGAATAGAACCCACGTTCTTAAAATTTTCCATCGGTTTGCAAAGCAAGTACTCTACCATCTGAGCTATCGCCCTGCTTGACAAACTAACAGCAGAAGTTGGTTTGTTCGTATTTCATTACAGATGTTAAGTGTGTGACGTCAACAGAAGATTTTTATTTTACACCAACAATTACGATCCTTAGAAACAACAACATTCCTTAATCTCTCTTTGTCTCGTTTTTGCACATAACAATTTTAGCGCTGAATTATTTGTTCATACACGTTAAAGATGAGTGCATATATTTGAGACTACTTGCCCGTAGGGCGACATATATTTGCATATATTTTTGTCAATTCTGTATTTTTTTTAAGTGTTTTTATCGGCGCATGCCATATTCTGTTTTGTTATTAAGGGTTTGTGATTGAAGAAGAAAAGTTTCTTAGAAAGAAATGGCTGAAAAATCGATTTTTTCACCATTTTTATACGCATGTTTTGAACCCCTAAATCCCCGATATGGCCGATATGCTGAGACATCCCAACCTCAGAATTGTCTCGTTTATATATATTTTAGGTTTCATGCAAATCGGTCCATAAGGGTTGAGATACTTCCCTTGTCAGAATCACTTTTTGAGACGATTTAGCGATGTTCGTATATCGTATGTTGCAATTTTTACTCGATTTGTCTGAAAATTGAAACTTAAGCTTTTATTGACTCAAGGACTAACCATATTGAATGCAATAAATCAATTCAAAATTAGACATAGCCTCCATACAAACGTCATCTCTAAATTTGGTTACAATGAGTCTAATAACCGTGTTTTATTATGTATCCTCTAGAAATTTTGCAGGTATTTTGTATTCATAAATAACACCGACATCCAATACTAAATATAAACCGGATGATATACGTCTGAAAGTAGACAGCAAATGAAATAAAACTGCATTTACAGTTTTTCATTTTTTGATCCTGTTTTCTTTTAAAAGGACTTCAAAGTTTTAAAGTACACATTTTGTAAAATATTTTTTAAATATTTGTACACGCTCTAGGCTAACAGTGGTGATGGCAAATGAAAGAGGAGGATCTCTCCTAATTTTTTCATGTATTTATTTTGTCATATTAGGATAAAAGGATGTAAATCAAGTCATTTGAAAACTTTATCAAAATATTTTGTTGAAAAATTGAGTGATATTGAAAGATACAATTTTGAACGAATGTAACTTATCTCCTTTTTCCAGATTTCTAAAAATAATACAACATGAAAATTAGGGGAGATCCTCCTCTTTCATTTGCTATCACTAGTGGCATTCTAGGACAAGTACAAATATTAACAAAAAAATATTTTATAATTTTAAATTCGACCTTGCTGAATGTATTGATATCCTCCACATTGTAAAAAAAGTTTATTTGAAAAAAAAAACCCAAAATAAATTTTTTTTTAAAAAAAATCCGCGACAAAAATTTTTTGGTGAAAAAAAAAAAATTCTGCGAAATTTCCTTTTTTTTTTGTAAAAAAAATATGTGTGTACTTCATAGAAAAGATTAGAAGGTACGCAGTGTTGTATTTGATATATATTCCAATATGGTGGCAAAATGCTTGTTCTTCCTCATCTCACACGTATTTAATATCATATTAGATTCTTTGTTTTAGAGATGAGCAATGTAGTGATTTTTGAATCACGCCGTTCTCAGTTACCGTGATTTACAAATCACCGTTCTTTTAAACAGTTACCGTGATCACCGTTTTTCAATGTAATGCAAAAAAAAAAAAAACAATATAATGTTTTCCTTATAGTTTAGATTAGTATGTATTAAATATTATTTGTATTGCAGGACTTCATATTTAATAACTTAATTTGTATTAAGTTCAATTTAAGTACATTCAAGTTATTTCTGAGAAATTATTTATTTAAAATTAAGAGAAAATCTGGAAAAATTTATAAAACCACAGTAGAAATGAGCAATTTAGTTATTTTTGAGGAACGTCTTTCTTTTCAAATAACCAATATTTTAAACAGTTACTGTGATCACCGTTTTTAAATGTAGATATAAACGTGATTTTAAATCACAGTTCTTTCAAGAACAGTTTTTATTTTAAAGCAAAATAATATTTTTGGCAATTTCGTTGCTTGTGTGCGTATTAAAAACATTGCGTTTGCTTTGTGTGTTTGTTTTTTTTTTTACATTCCATAACAATAGAAGAAAAAATATGATTGAACGAACACACAGCAACTGTTAAAATGTTAGTTAATGTGTGTATAACAGAAAAGAACGATATTGCAAGTAGCAGTGATTTAAGATATTTGATAACTGCAGTTACCAGTGATTTTTAAATCACGGTGATTAAATCACCGGTATGAAAATATCGCTCATCTCTACTTTGTTTATAAAAAATGGAATTTGTCTTTCATTTAATTAAATTTATTATTTATTTTGCTTTATTCAACGTTTTTTTAAAGATAATACGCACTATTAAAAGTTTAAAACCTTTTGTTTTTTCTTTTTTTGTTTTCTTTGTTGTTGTTCTCCTTTATGTTGCATTGTTTTTATTAAACGTCAAAAGTTACATAATGTGCTGTCACTAATACTTATTCAAGCGAAATACGACTCTGTTACACTTCTATTTTTTTCTATGATGTACTTGTTTCAATACCATTCGGTGATCAATTCTGTTCACATGTGTCAACCAGCAGCCGAATTAAAGCATTTTGTATTTTTAGGTTATGTTGCATGTACCAAAATTTTCGAGGTTTCCTTACATTTTCTTTCATAACTTTTGAACCGCTCAACCGATTTCGCTCAAATGCAATACCAAACTATTTAGGGCAACAACAAGTACATATGCTAAGTCTTAGTCATATATGTTTAATACTTTGGCCGTGATCACCATTTCCACAGACGGACAGACAGACGGACATCGCTAGAATGTCTTAAGATCGATCACTGATCAATAATATATATAGGGGGTTCTTCGTCAACCGGGCCACCGCTCTCTCCAAAATTGGTATGGAATTGAAATTTTTTTAAAAATAATTTGAAATTACTTAAAAATATTTACTTCTTAATGCCGTGTGGCGGTTTTTGAATTGCAATATGGCGGATCCAATATGGCGCCCAATTTGTTAAAAACATTACGGATTCGCTTAAAACTTTTTAAACACGGGTTTTTGTGGTCGCTTAAGTAGAATATGAAGTTGGAATTTTAAAATTCAAAATGGCGGATTTAACAATGGACCAAAATTTTTGAAAAATAAGCCGATTTTCTTGAAACTTCTTGTTTTTGGGGTCGCTAAATAAGAATCTAAGGTTAGATTTTCATATGGAAGATTCCAATTTAGCAACCCAACAAACCTGTGCGTAAAGAGTTTTAAGTAAATCTGTTATTTAAAAAAAAAAATCGCCATGTTGGATCCGCCATTTTGAATTTTGAAAGTCCAAATGCAAATACTTCTTTAGCGACCCGTAGAACCAGTGTATGAAGAGTTTTAAGCGAATCTGTATTATTTTTTTTTAATTGAGAGCCTTATTGAATCCGCCATATTGAAATTCAAAAACCGCCACTCGGCATTGAAAAGTAAATATTTTTAAGTAATTTCGTATTTTTTTTTTTTTAAATTTTAAACCCATTCCAATTTTGGAGAGAGCGGTGGCCCATACATTATGGGGTCCTGGACCGATATTTCGATGAGTTACAAACGGAATGGCAAACTTATATATACCCTCTATCACTAAGTGGAGGGTAGGGTTTCTATTCGGGAAAAATTTCCCGGGAATTCCCGGGAAATATTTTTCTTAAAATCCCGGGATTTTTTCTTCGGGAAATTTCGGGAATTCGTTGCTATTTTTTTAATAAAAATATATGGGGCATTCCAAGCCAAATCACTCACTTTTAGACCCGACCCCATTCGATTTATTTTATTTTTGGATATGTTTTAGTACTTACTAAATGCAACTTGGACACCAATTTTCAGCCTTTTATTTCAAGATGGTGTTGAGTAATCAATTTTTCAAAATGGCGATTTTCTCAAAAAAATTAAGAAATTGAAATTTTCAATTAATTTTGACCATTAAAAAATATAGATATTTTAAAAAAAGTTGGACAACGTTTTGTTGGTATTTAAATGTAGTTTTAAAAAAAAATATGAAAAAATTATTCGAAGTAATTATCACTTATTTTTTGACGTTTAAAAATTAAAATCGACTTTTTGAAAAAGTCCGAAACCTTCGATTTTTTTGTAAAAAACTATAAAAATTCTACTCTAAATTACGCAACTTTTAAGCCATAACTTGAGATGTGATCACAATTCTTTCTATTTTTTTTTTTTAATTTTAAAAATTGCACCTTTTATTTTTTGGCTCTGATTTATTTTATATGGTGCTCCAAAAAAAATAAGTTGGTAGATATTGACCCTAACTTACCCTAGATATATTCATTTCGAGGTAGAAATACGTCTCACAAAAATTTAGAGCGATCGGAAATGGGTAAGGCGTTCCTCATGGGCCTTGAAGTTTAGAAAACGGATTACAAGGAAAAATATGAATTTTTTTCTGTTTTCTCAATATTTTTGGTATTTTAAGTTAAGTTTAAATTCAAGCAATTACAGAATTATGATGTAGAGTAAAATACCTTTCTAATAAGATACTAAAAACTAAAATCGGTTGAAAATCAGCCAAGTTATTACAACTTCCCCAGGCATCTAACGTGTGGCAGACAACTTGATTTAGCAATACAATCCGATTTTTGAAATTCATTGAAATTTTCTACTGTAATAACATTTTTTTATTCTTCAAGTTCAAATGTAATAAGATGACAAGTATTTTTCATATTGTGTTTTGCTAACATGTTTTAAATTAATGCTAAAAATGCCTGCATTTTCAACACCCTTTTGAAATCTCTATTTAAAAAAAAAAATTTTTTTTTTGTTTTAAAATTTGGAAAAACCAAAAAAATATTACACTGAAACATGAATAATGGAAAAATGTTATTACAGTAGAAAATTTCAATAAATTTAAAAAAAGTGACTCGAATTCTTTAATCAAGCGGTATGACACACGCTAGATGCCTGGGGAAGTTGTAATAACTTGGCTGATTTTCAACCGATTTAAGTTTTTAGTACCTTATTAGAAAGGTATTTTACTCTACATCACAATTCCGTAATTGCTTGAAATAAAACTTAACTTAAAATACCAAAAATATTGCGAAAACAGAAAAAAATTCATATTTTTCCTTGTAATCCGTTTTTTAAACTTTAAGGACCATGCTAAACGCCTTACCCATTTCCGATCGTTCTAAATTTTTGTGAGACGTATTTTTATCTCGAAATGAATATATCTAGGGTAAGTTAGGGTCAATATCTACCAATTTATTTTTTTTGGAGCACCATATAAAATAAATCAGAGCCAAAAAATAAAAGGTGCAATTTTAAAAATTTAAAAAAAAAATAGAAAGAATTGTGATCACATCTCGAATTATGGCTTAAAAGTTGCGTAATTTAGAGTACAATTTTTACAATTTTTTACAAAAAAATCGAAGGTTTCGGACTTTTTTAAAAAGTCGATTTTAATTTTTAAACGTCAAAAAATAAGTGATAATTACTTCGAATAATTTTTTCATATTTTTTTTCTAAAACTACATTTAAATACCAACAAAACGTTGTCCAATTTTTTTTAAAATATCTATATTTTTCAATGGTCAAAATTAATTAAAAATTTCAATTTTTAAAATTTTTTGAGAAAATCGCCATTTTGAAAAATTGATTACTCAACACCATCTTGAAATAAAAGGCTGAAAATTGGTGTCCAAGTTGCATTTAAAAAGTACTAAAACATATCCAAAAATAAAATAAATCGTAAGGGGTCGGGTCTAAAAGTGAGTGATTTGGCTTGGAATGCCCCATATTTAATTTACACATTTTTAACACAATCTTTAATGATTTATTAAAAATGACATTAAAACTTTAAAAGAATATAAATTTTAAAGAAAAACTAGTAAGGATATGCTTCAGCTGGCATATTATTTAGGCCTTATAATTTTTTTTTTTCTTTAATCGATTGCGTGAAAAAATACGAAATCAAACTAAATTTCACTTCAATTAATGGTTGCAAATTGGCAAAAGTTTTCTTAATCTACAATTCTAATGATTTCTTATTTTTAAAATTTAGTATTTTATATTCAGACCATCAATCTTTATTGTGCTTAAACAAAAAATATCAATATTTTAAAAAATATATAACAAACCTGGGTTTCAGCTTAAAATTTCATATATGAAGTAAAAGCCTGATATCTGTCGGTCGTAAAAAATACATATTTTGTAACGAACCTCGGCCGCCGCCAGTTTTATCTCAGCAACTATTGAAAACACGTCGGTACAATGGCTATATAATACATTGGTGATCTCATTTTGGCAGAAATGCCTTAAACAATTGAATAGTTCATGCGAATAAAGACGAATAGACCATTTGTAGAATTTTACAGGGGACAATAAAAACGCAGGAAACGGTTAAAAAATAATATTTTTGTCAACTTTTTGGTATTAGCTTAAAGATTTAGGTCACATCTACCTATATACAAAATTTTAGTAAGGTATTCGAAAGAGAACTTGCCAAAAAATTGGACTTAAATTTTTGCTTAAATGGAAAAAGGGCGAATATCCAAAAAAATGTATTGAAATTTGAATAAAAATGTGTTATTTTGCAGCAGATTTTGACTACATTTTCATGAGACTTGCAAAACTTGACGAACTATGGTTGGTATTTGTTTGTAACACTTTAAGGACTTCAAGGATACACTTTTTAAGGATTGTCAGGACATGGAAAAAAAATTTTTTTGTTAATTTTTTTTTAATATTCCTGCTATTTGATGCAGTAGTAATTCTTTATGACACTAAATACATTTTTAGGAATTATAATATTAACCCTTGACTGCATACTACGACGTATAATAAAAGGACATGAACATTTTTTTTTTTATTCCTGACATTGGATGCAGTATTAACACTAAATGTTTGTATGTGCTAAGATTGTTTTTTTTTTGTGTGCAATTTCAAATTTTAGCTAATATCAATTTTAAACTCGCAGCTAAATAATTTTTATATAATATTTTGTTAAGGATGGATATTCGCCCTTTTTTCTTTCCACACTTTAAAGTCTTATAACTCAAGAACGGTAAAATTGTTTGCCAATATAATAAGTGTGGTTTGTTCTTCGTAATGTTCTTTTAACACATTGTTACTGAAAGTAAAATTTTTGTATGATTTTGGGTTGTATTTAATCAAAATTGTGCGTTAGTTCACTCCCAATTTAAACAAAAATATAAAAATATACGAATTATTGCACATTCAAAGTCATTTTTTTAGCCTTAAAAGTCCAAATTTCCCCAAAATTTCTGCATAGGATTGTAGGGCTCTGCTAATAATATGCATTTATGCAAAAAAACGTGTTTGCGAAAAAGTGGTCTATTCGTCCTTATTCGCATGAACTATTCAATTAATTTTAATAATTCGAAAGTTTAATTAAATATATCTCAAGATACAATTTTCTTACGGTTGGCGTAGTCAAAATTAGAAAAGTTTTCCAAAAACTTATTAAAACCGCATTTGATGCAAAATCGGATAGTTATACATATTTTCCAAATTGTGAACAATTTTGTATGGAGTAGAAATATGTCAATGCAAATACTAAAACTATGATAAGGTCCAATAATTCTACAAAAAATTAGATTTTATAAACTTTCTACGTATATTTTGGAGGTTAATAAAACTATTTTACAAAAGAACATCTAAAATGGTTTTAAATTGGAAAATACGACCATACTTTGTAATATAATAATTTTTATATGATAAAGTTCAAAATTTGTTTTAATTAAAAAATTCCCGGGAATTCCCGGGAATACGATTTTTTTAAATCGATTTCCCGGGAATTGAAAAAGTCCGGGAATTTAGAAACCCTAGTGGAGGGTATAAAAATATGTTATTAAAACTTTATGAGTATGAGTAAAACGCGCACTTTGGTTATTGTGATTGGACTAATTTTGGACTCATTGTTAGTCCCCATAAGCTTAATTCCCCGATATTAAGTTAAATCGGCCCATTGGCAACAAAAACAAAACTTTTTCACTTAAATTTGGTTTGTGTGTGTTTTTTACACTAATTAAAGATCTAACAAAAGACATATCCAATTGGTCCATGTTTGGACTGGGGACCCATTTTCCGGAAAGCACTGGTGTAGGGTATTATATGATCGGTATTGACTGACTACAACTTTTTTACTTGTTTACAATGTGCTTTTGTCACTCAAAAAAAATTTACATTCCATTCCTGAAATGACTAAAAACTATTAATACTCAAAATAAAATTTTCTAGTTAAAATTTGTATGTTTTTTTATCGTTAAAAAACTACAAATTGTTTTTATGTGTATTAAACAAATTTTGGGAATTGCGAGAGGGTATTCATAGATTCGGCAAAGTCGAAATAGAATTCTCTGCTGATTTCACCTAGATAATCATGACAGATTTTCAGAAAACCGTGTCTGCTAAAATCAGCAGATTTCTCTTATGGCTCAAATTGGGTGTATTCCAAAAATGTAAGCATTCCGAAAAAATTTTAAATTCACGTATCTCGCTAAATACTGCCTTTTTGTCGTGTCGGTAGTATTTAGCGAGATATGTGTATTTATAAATTTTCGGAATGTTACCTTTATTTTAAATGCAAAATTAGGACCCATAGGGGTCCACACATGTGAACAGGGCCGGCGTTACAGTGGAGATTCTGAGAACCAAAAATATGCTCCGATTACAAAACACTAAAGTACCGTTTCTTATTGTTTTTTTTTTAAACCCTGGTTAAAGCATATTTTTTTACCTCAAAATTTTTGGAAGGATTTTTTTTTACGAAAAAGTGGTTTTAAAATTTTTTGTTTTTTTTTTCCTTGGGTATTTTACTTCTTAAAATTATTTTCTTTTACACTCAAAATAATTCTACAGTAAAAGGTTTAGTAAGTGATATTGTACCAAAATCTTCTAATTCGTTACTAATTTTAGTATCTTCAAAGTACTAACATTAGTAATTTTTACTGGATTTGACTAATATTAGTTAAAAATTTTAGTATTGGTTACCAATTTCTGCACTAAGTCCTTTTGGACTAAAATTAGTTAAATTTTTAGTATTGAATACCCACGTTTTTTTTTTTTTGGGTGTACCGTTTTTTTTTTGAAAATTTTTTTTAAATAATTTTTTTTTTTTTTCAAATAAAATTTTTTGCGATAAACTTTTTTTGATTGTGGAGGGTAAACATAATTCAGCAAGGCCGAACTTAACTTTTTCACTTATTTTTTTTTTTATTTTTGAAACAGTGTAAACTATAATAGTGGTGAGAACTTTTCACGTTTGTTTCAGTTTTCTTAATTCACAAACACTTAACATGTGCAGCACAATGTTGTTTGAGTATTTTATTTTTTTTTTTATAAAACGGATGCATTCCCCCAGTCATTAAGGTTTTCTTCTATCATTTGTTTTTTTTTTTTTTCTCTCATTTCACTCGGTATATTTTCCACAGAAACCACAATTCACGCTTTAGAAAACAACAGGATGAAAAAAAAATCCACTGAAATGCATTCAAAACCAAAATTCACAATGTTTGTTCCCAAATGCAAAATAAATTTGTTTGGCGAACAAGAAAATTTTAAAATGACTACATAAACTAAACTATGATGGCTGGCGGTTGGGCTAAATGCACTTTACATGTAGAGAAGTTAAAGTACAAGTATGTTTGAGAGTTTACTAACTGTATGTGTGATACAAAAAACAAATTTTCCACCATATGCCGCTTTAGGCTCTAGGCTAAAGTTAAGTAGTTTTCTTTTCATATATAGAAACAGCCTGTCGTTGTCGTGGTCTTCTTTCATTGTTGCACTAGAAAACAGGGTGAGGCAAATTGAGAATTTTTTTAAGTTTTGAAAAAGGATTTTTTTTTTTTAATTTCCGTTTTTAACTTATTAAAATATCGTGATCGATCCTCGATTAATTTTAAGTAGATCTAGTGATTTTCGTCTGGCCGTCTGTCTGTACAAATGACGATCACGGCCAAAGTATGATATAGAAAGGACTGTTTATATAATGAAAATATTTGTCAATATTTCGAACAGTTTGGTATTGCATTGTAGAGATATCGGTTCAGCCGTTCAAAAGTTATAAACGAAAATGTATGGACAGCTCAAAAATTCTATATAACATAAAAATGCAACAGCAAATAATCACATGTAAACTGAATTTGATACTAAATAACATTTAACAACCACAATATTTTTTTTTACACAAAAAAACTTTTTTTTAAATTTTTTTTTTGACTAAAATTTTAAAAAATTTTATTTAATTAATTTTTTAAAATAAAAATAAAAAATTATTAATTAGCCCGTGCTCGATCTGTACTTACAGAAAAAATCAAATAAAATTATTTTCATTTATCAAAATTTTTTCGCTAAAATTTTCTCCACCAAAAATTTGTTCACCAAAATTGTTTTTCACTCATAAGTTTTTTTTTCAAATGAAGCAATTTTGCAATATGCTATTCCACTTACAATTAGAGATCGAGGGTATACAGTGGGCGACAATACATTAGAAACTTTTATTATTATCAAACGAGTATTATTATATAAAATGTTATGTGGGTAATTTTTAAGGCTTTAATTTGAGATTGATAGCGTCCAGATTGAGTTAATAATAAATGTGCTACGAGGGTCGATCTGGAAAATTAAATTATTTAAAAACATTTTTCAGAGCATTTTTTAAAAATATTTCTAAGTCGATTTTTTTCCAAGTTGAAGCATTAAAAATGTTGAAAAGAGTCCAATACACAGAAAAAAATATGGGGAAAAACAATTTGAGTAATCACTTGTTTAAATTTAAAAAATGTTTTGAGTAATTTTTTAATTGACGCAATTAAAAATTTACTCAAAAATTTAAAAACAAATTGAGTAAATAATTTAATAAGAATTTAATAGCTTTTTTAATTTTTTTTTTGGAATTTTCTTAGTTTTTTTAATTCTCGTTTAGTTTATAGTTTTTTGTATATATACATGAAAGTTTGTAATCATATTTATAAAATTTTTTTATGTCTTTAAGACAAAAATATATTTGGTAAAGTTTGAAAAAACATGTTTTTTTTCTTTGTAAAAAAATATGAAATTTTTTTAAACTTTGTTTTTTTAGAGTAGAAACAGAATAAGCCCGGCCCGACTTTTTCCATACGGTTTGGCAGATTAAACCGGTGGCCGGCGCCGATGTGAAATAAAACTTATTCTGTTTTTAAAAGGTGGTGCTTCTTGTTCTGTTCCTGCACTTAATAGTGTCAATTAAAAATTTACTCAAATTTTTTTGGCAAACATTTAATAAATTTTTATTAAAAATTTACTCAATACTATTAAATCGTTTACTGGTGGAAAATTGAGTAATTTTTTACTCAATAGTATTAAAAATTTACTCAAATTTTTTTTTTATTTCTTTCTGTGTAGTTTTTATTCTGTGAACAAATAAAAAAATTATTTAAGTACAGTAGAAAAAATCAAAATTTTGTTGACCTCCAATTCTTTTGACCGCCAATTTTTTGTAAACAAAGAAAATTTTTAATTATTTTAATATATCATTACTATACACTTAGGTGTACTTAAATTATAAAACAATAACATATTTTCTTTGGTTACAAAAAATTGGTGATCAAACGAATTTTAGGTCTAAAATGCGTTTTTTTCTACTGTATTTGTTTTTATTATTAGTTCCTGTTGTTCCTATGAGGAACATAGGGCCGTAACATGATTTTTCCATTCGGATCTATTAAGAGCTATAGCTTTTGCTTCTCCCCAGCTTAGTCGGACTTTTCTTAATTCTTCTTGGATTTGGCGTTTCCATGTGTGAGCAGGATGACCTCTACGCCTACTTCCCTGCGGATTCCATTCAAGTGCCTGCTTGGCAACATCGTTATCGTTTTTACGGAGAGTATGCCCAATCCACTTCCATTTACGCATGCATATCTCGCTTTGAATTGGAATCTGCTTTGTTATTTCCCACAGACGAGCGTTAGAAATTGTATTGGGCCAGAATATTTTTAGTAGCCTTCGAAGGCAGTTGTTGATGAATACTTGAATCACATTGATATCAGAATTGGTCATATTCCACGTTTCACAGCCGTAGAGGAGAACAGACTTAACGTTTGAATGTATTTGTTTGGGTTGTTGGAAAAATTTGTTGATAACTGAATTAAAACTATTGGACAATTTTTTAAATTTTTAATGTTTGAAATTATAAAAAACGATTTAAAAACATTTTTAAAAAATTTTTTGAAAATAAATTTAAGTGGTTTTTGTTCGACCATTTCTATTTATAAATAAAAATGTTTTTATTTTGAGCTCGAGGCCCCTTTTGTGAGCGTGGATATTAAAAATGTATTTAAATTGCAAAGGGAATATTTTAACATAAATAGCGGAGGAAAAAGTTGTCCTTAACGACCCCCTCCCCAATTGTCCGGGCAAATTTTTATTCTACTAGACCTAAAAGTTACGTGGTACTAATTTGAGGCCAATTAGATTAAATTACTCGTGGCGCCCAGCGATCAAAGTTTTGGATTTTTCAAAATTAAAAGAAAAATTAAAAAAAATATGTTTTGCGATAAATATTTTATTTTTTGTTTATTTTGATGTGCTGTCGAGCGGTTTTCGAGATATCACTGTTTGAAATTTGCATCAAATGGCGGTTTTTTGCTACGTTCAATAAATTTTTTGAAAAAAATCTCAAAATTCTTTCCCTTGAAGACAAACTTTCATTTAAAACAAGTAAGAAAGCTATAGTCGGTCAAGGCAGACCATATGATACCCTACTCCATTGTTTTCCGGAAAATGGGTCCCAAGTCCAAACATGGACTGATTGTACCTATCTTTTGTTAGATCTTTATTCAGTGTAGAAAACACACACAGATCAAATTTTAGTGGAATTGGTTTATTATTTTGCCAATAGACCGATTTAACTGAATATCGGTCAAAATTTTTATATGTGGGCCTAAGTCCAAAAATGGTCCAAATGTATTCCGATTTGATTAGGTTACTAAAGTAGACGTTTAACACCTACCAATAAAATTTTAATCAAATATTTTAATTTTTATGAATTTTGAGGAAATTATGTGACTGATATTCACCGAGGGTGGTTTGTATGGAGACTACCAGAAGGACTGACCCGTTTCCTTTGAAATTTGGTATGATGGTTTGTGCATACAAAACTTTATTACCTGTTAAATTTCAAAACAATATCTATTATAAAACCGTTACTTATTAGGGGAATTTAATCGAAATTCAAAGGGGGCCAGGTCTTAACATGGACCGATTTTTCCCAATTTCAATAGGCTTCGTGGGACAAAAGAAGCTTAAGTTTCAAATTTCAAGTCAATTGATTGAAAATTGCGACCTGTATCGTGCTTAAACCGATGCATGGACAGACGGACGGACGGACATCGCTAAATCGACTCGAAAAGTAATTCTGAGTCGATCGGTATACTTGAAGGTAGGTCTAGGACCAATATTTCGGGTAGTTACAAACATCAGCACAAACTCATTATACCCTGTACCACAGAGTGGTGTAGGGTATAATTAATTTGATTCAAATCTAAGCATTTTAACCCTTGGCGCCCTTCGATTTTTTACAAAATGTTCACCAAAATTATGGGTTTTTGAAAAATTAAAACTAAAAATGCCGCAGAGTTTTGTACTCTTGCCCAAAATATTAAATCATGATAATGTTTTATTTAATAAAAAGTTGTTACGAATAAACATCATATATTTCCAAAAACGATATTTTCTCAGAAAAAAATAACTCCAAGAAATTTCTTAAATACACTTGCAGGATTTATTCAATATTTAGAAAAAAAATTAAAAACTAAGAAAAAATCCAGACAAAACAAAAAATTAGTAAAAAAAATGCAGATAAATTCAGATAAATCACAAAATTTAAAACAAAAACTACTGGAAAATTTAGAGAAACCTGAATATATAACATTTTAACTGATTTATAAGATTCTAATTATTTTTTTTTTTTATTATTTTAATAAGCTTTTATTTATTCCTTTTTTTTATTCAAATCAAATAGTCTTTTAATTTTAAATTATACTTAACAATGACCAATACTTAAAACAATGCCTTTTTCTAACTTTTTTTATAATTTAATAAAAAAATGTATAAAGGTTTAAAAAAATTTTGGTCTTAACAAAAAAAAAAAAAATAAACAAGCTAAAAAAAACGAAATTTAAAAAATAAGTTGACTGATCACGGAGACGATCCCCGGACCCACTGTTTCCGAGTCTGACACACTTCAGCTAGGCTACCGCATAATATTTAAATGCCAACATAAACAGTGTTTTGTTCTTGCTTGTGGTTATCCGACAATATTATAGATACATACTACAAAATAGAGATGGGCGCGTGAGTAAATTTTGACTTACTCACGCACACGAAATAAAAGTATTGCTCACTTACAAAACTGTTTTTTCTGCTTACGTTTACGCACGCTCACGTGCATAAAAGCTTATTTTAATCACAATTTTGTATTAGTTACCCTTTAAATTCAATATGATGACGATTTTCTTACTACACCATTTACAGATGTAATTCGAAAAAGATCAATTGCAATTCGAAGATTCTATTTGTAATTCGAAGATTCCATTTGTAATTAGAATACTCCAATTGTAATTCGAATATTCCATTTGTAATTCGAAGACTCCAATTGTAATTCGTAAATGATCAATTGTAATTCGTAAAAGATCAATTGTAATTCGTAAAAGATCAATTATAATTCGTAAAAGATCAATTGTAATTTGTAAAAGATCAATTGTAATTCGAAAAAGATCAATTGTAATTCGTAAAAGATCAATTGTAATTCGAAGATTCCAATTGTAATTCGTAAAGTATCAATTGTAATTCGAAAAAGATCAATTGTAATTCGAAGATTCCAATTGTAATTCGTAAAAGATCAATTGTAATTCGAAAGATCAATTGTATTTCGTAAAAGATCATTTGTAATTCGAAAAAGATCAATTGTAATTCGTAAAAGATCAATTGTAATTCGTAAAAGATCAATTGTAATTCGAAGATTCCAATTGTAATTCGAAAAACATCAACTGAATTTCCATGGATAATTTACGAATTACAATTGGAATCTTCGAATAACAATTGATCTTTTACGAATTACAATTGATCTTTTACAAATTACAATTGATCTTTTTCGAATTACAATTGATCTTTTACGAATTACAATTGATCTTTCACGAATTACAATTTATCTTTTTCGAATTACAATTGATCTTTTTCGAATAACAATTGATCTTTTTCGAATTACAATTGATCTTTTACGAATTACAATTAAACTTTTTCGAATTACAATTGATCTTTTTCGAATTACAATTGATCTTTTACGAATAACAATTGATCTTTTTGAATTACAATTGATCTTTTACGAATTACAATTGATCTTTTACGAATTACAATTGATCTTTTGCGAATTACAATTGATCTTTTTCGAATTACAATTGATCTTTTACGAATTACAATTGGAATCTTCGAATTACAATTGATCTTTTTTTAATTACAATTGATCTTTTACGAATTACAATTGGAATCTTCGAATTACAATTGATCTTTTACGAATTACAATTGATCTTTTACGAATTACAATTGATCTTTTTCGAATTACAATTGATCTTTTACGAATTACAATTGATCTTTTACGAATTACAATTGATCTTTTGCGAATTATAATTGATCTTTTACGAATTACAATTGATCTTTTACGAATTACAAATGGAATCTTCGAATTACAAATGGAATCTTCGAATTACAAATGGAATCTTCGAATTACAAATATAATCTTCGAATATCAATTGATCTTTTTCGAATTTCATCTGTAAATGGTGTAGTTTTCTGTTTTAGACAGCACACAACAATCACGCAAACTGACGAAGCCAAAATTACTCACGCAATCTCACGCACGAAATTTTTTTTTTAATCAAGCGTAAATTTCACTCATGATCACGCGTAATCACGTGTCACGTTCGCATCTCTACTACAAAAAAAGAAATACTTATAAAATTTCCGCCAGGCGGCGCTTTTTTCTTGCTTGTAGATATTCTATTTTCAAATATACTGGTTAGTTTTGCGATGATGGTAACTAATCCAATTGGAAATGCGATATTTGGTATGGCAATACTGCGTTAATCGAGTAGCGGCGCCTAAAACTATGTGTTTTTTTATTTTATTTATTTATTAATTTTAAATAATTATCGAAGTTTAAGGTTGTAATAAAATGAAAACTGTAATTCTCATTTTCTTTTTTGTGTAATCGTTAGCTTATATAGTCAAACTGAGGTGGCGTCCTGCAACTTTTTTAAAATTAGACCCCAGCCTAAAAACATTATCATGTTAAAAAAAATATCATACTATACATGATTTTTTATTACATGCTAAATGCGAATATCAAAAAATTTCTGAAATTGCTCGAGCGGTTTTTGAGATGTCGCCATTTGAAATTTGTCAAGAAATTTCGAAAAATGGCGTTTTTTCCCAATGTTCAAGAAATTTTGTAAAACAAATCTAATTTTTTTCCATTGACTTTATAAGAATTAGAAATATGAAACAAAAATTCAAACCTAACGGACATTTTTCAAGATTTGAAAAAGTCCTACTAAGGGTTAACAATGGGAAAAATACAACTCTGTTAAAAGTTAAGATGGATTAAGTTTCTGCCAAATGAATACAACACGAATTAATGGTGAATAGGGGTTATTCAACACAAAGAGGAGTAATTCCAATTCTTAATTTCTTCAAAAGTTTCATTTAAATGGCTAATTTTAATCTGACACACATTAAGTGTGTGGCAATCGAAGGAGTGCTGATGATGGAAGGGTGGCATCTTCCGAAAGCTGTCGACATCTCCACTTAGCCTGTGTTGTCACTTGATTTTTTCAGATTTTCTCATTGTACAACAATTATTATTTCTCAGAAATAATTAATATGGACTTAAACCGAACTAAATAAAAATTCAAATTTTGGAATTTTTTTTTAAATCTTGAATATAGAAAAAAGCCACCATTTTTGCAAATTTCAAATAACGATATCTCAAAAACCGTTCGACCGGTTTTAAAGTTTTTTGATATTCGTATTCAGCGAATCAAAATGCATACACTTATATGATGAATTTAACGCAAGAATTTTTTTTTTTTTAATTTTCAAAATTCCAAAACTTTGATATCCTGGTGCCACAACTGGAACTGAACAATGACCGATTGATCAATTTCGATGAAATTCGAAAATGATCAATTCATACACTCAAAATAATCCTACAGTAAAAAATACAGTAAAAGTGTTATAACTTTAACTATACTACTTTTTTAGTAATTTACAGTATAAATTTAGCTTTACAGTATAAATTTAGTTATTTTTTTCAAATTGGAATACTTTGAACTTTACTGAATACTGATTTTTTACCGATTTTTTAATAATTTTTGTTAGTAATTTTAAAAAATTTGGAAAACTATTTTGAACACCTAATATGGTAAAATTTACATTTTTGAATATTTTTTTTTTGCAAACGCACATAGCAAATTTTCGTTGAAAAAAAAAAATAAATGTATATTTTTTTTTAAAAATTCCGAAATAGATCATTACTAGCTATCAATAGATCATTGCTAGCTATATATTTTTGAAACAATTTTTTTTGTTCAAAAATTTTTTAAAATCTATTTTGGATAGGTTTTCGCTTTTAAATTTGTTTACCGTTTTTTTATAACTGCGTTAGTAAAAATTGACTAACGCGTTGTAGGGCCCTTTAATACTAACAATTAGTAATAACTACCAACTTTTTAGTAAGGAATACTGTAGGATTTCTATGAGTGTATTAGTAAAAGTGCTTTTAAAAATTCGATGTTATGCCGTTATGAATCACCCTGTATACCACTTAATTTAACTGCCATAAGTAGAATCGTGTAGTAATTTTAAATATTTTTTTTTTCCTTTCATTAATTGCCTGGAAAACACCATCCATCACGACCCTCGCGTTAATGCCAACAGAAAAAACCGCTAGCTGAATTACTCTGTAACAGTATTCTATTATTTTGTTTCCATTATAACCAACCATAAATGAGAAGCCAGAGGTAAATCGTAGTAATTTCCTTAGATTTTTTTTGTTAATATTCTTCTTAAAACTCTATTGGGATTGTGGTTTTTGGCAGCTCACAAAAGAAAATAAGGCTTAAAGAAGAGTTTTTCTGTTTCTTATTCACTAACATTAAAATATTTTTTATTGTTTTCATATTTTTCTTTTATGAATTTGCAAATTAAATTATAAAAATTTATGATTTTCTTCTGTTTTTCAGCATGAGTCGTGTTATGAAATCTAAGGAGCGTAAACAATTACAAACATGCCGGGATCATAAAGTTTTACAGGTTTGTATTTTTTTGCTTTTATAAAAAAAAATCTATAAATTTTCCTGTCATATCCTTTTCCCTATCCTTATTTTTAAAAACTTCTTATTTTAAGTTATTAACAAAAAATGGAAAATAGAAAAATCTATTATAAAAATGGAAAAATTTTCACTTTCCACTTGAATGATTTATGTTTATTAGAATGGAATACGAATATGAATTTGCATTGATAGAAAATGTTGACGCCTTGTCTGTCTAATGCATTAGTCTGGAATTGAATCAATTATTCATATTTTTTTGTTTTTTTTTGCTGACATCATTGTCTAGTATCGAATTTGTATTAAAAAAAAACTATATAGTGACAGATTTAGTAACAAGGGTGGCCAACTTTAAATCAAGAATGAGAAAAATCTAGCAAGAAAATTTAAAAATTCGATTATACAAATTTTAAAATGTTTTTACAGAATTTTTTTTTTAAATGTTCGAAGTCACGGACAAAAAAAATTGTTTGCCAATTTTTTTTTTTCGTTTTGGAAAATTCATTAAAATTGTTTTTAGATAAAAAAAATTTATACTGATGAAAAGTTACTTCAATATGATGAAATGTTTCATTAATTTTTGTCCTATGTAACGTATAATCAATATGACATTATTATCATAATGATAAAACATTTAATTAAAAATGATTTTAGAAAGAAGTTAACAATTTTTATACTGGTGAAAAGTTATATCGATCTGTCCCTGATGATCATATATGAAGATATATGGATCATATATGGATTTATATAACCATATATTATCATATATGCCTCCATATATGTTTATATATGATCTGATCCGTAAATTGGCCCGATATGAGCTCATATTTAAAATTTTTTTTTTTTAGAATCAATTGAAAATCGAAAATTTTCACTTAAAATCAAAAAAGGACAAAATGGAATTCGTTGTACGTCAAATTAAAATCTTAAGAGATCAATCAAAATTCGAAAACTTTATTTCGAAATAGATTATTTGAATTTCGTACAAGATAAACTATTACTAGAAAATATCAATTGGAGTTCGTAAATCAATAAAAATAACAAAATTCTAACTGATATTCAGAAAAAATTAATTTAAATTTGAAAATCAGAAATTTTAAAAAATATCAAAACTTATTAAAAAAATCTTGTGAAAATTCGAAATTTAAATTTATCTCAAATTTAAATTTGATCTTTTCCGAAGTTGATGTTTTACTTAGGCTGGATTACTCAATGCTCCGATATAAAATAACTCTCCGTTAAATTTAACTTTTTCATACAAAATTTGACATAAGGCTCCGTTAAATAAGCAGTTAGCAGCTAACTTTTCATTGAGTAATCCGCCCTTAAACAGGTTAATTCGAAGACGATCAATTGCAATTTCAATTTCATTGACTATAAATCAAAATGACAATAAATCCACTTATACGAAAATGTAGCCAAATTTTTTTTAATTTGTTTTTAAATAATATTTTACATTTTCTTTCAGAAAAATTCTCAGAATCTAACAGATTTTTCCTAAACATCTGAAACTTTTTCTATAGAAGAAATTTGTAAAAGAAATCATAAAAAGTTTCATATGATGAAATATTTTTCGTACAGAAAAAGTTTCAGATTCAGAGATATTAATTTGTTTTTAAGGAAAATTTTATATTTTCTTTCAGAAAAATTCTCAGAATATATTAGATTTATCGTATACATCTGACAAGGGAAGTATCTCAACCCTTATGAACCGATTTGCCTGAAACTTAAAATATATATCAAAGAGACAAGGTTGGGGTGTCTCGGCTTATCGGCCATATCGGGGATTTAGGGGTTCAAAACATGGGTCAAAAAATGGCAAAAAAATCGTTTTTTGGATTTTTCTTTTTAAGAAACTATATGATATTTTCATATGAGAAGAAAGGTTTTTTTAATGCCTATCCAACGGCATAACCTTGTAAAAATTCGGCTTCTTTAAATATTTCTTTCAGGAAAATGTGTAAATTTTGGGGGGTACTTATGTGAAGACATAGACCTACGATATCCATATGGATAAGAAATAATCTTTATTACATTTAAGTCGACCTGTATTTTTGCCCTAGATGATATTCCTGCTAGTTCGGAAGTTATCAAAATTTTCCCGAAGGTCCACATGGTTTAATAAGGGGACAACGAAATTTTTAAACACCGATATGGCCGATAAGCCGAGACACCCCAACCTTAAAATCGTCTCTTTAATATATATTTTAAGTTTCAGGCAAATCGGTTCATAAGGGTTGAGATACTTCCCTTGTGAGACTTTTTCTATAGGAGAAATTTGTCCCATATCAAAAGTCTCAAATTCATAGAAATTTTTCGTACATAAAAAGTTTCAGATTGTGAAATAATTTTCGTATAGAAAAAGTTTCAGATTCTGATATTTCAAAAGTCTTAAGTTCATAGAAGTTTTGCTAAAATAAAAAGTGTCAGATTTTGAGACACTTCTCGTATGAAAAGTTTCAGATTTTGAGACATTTTTCGTATAGAAAAAATCTCATATTCTGAGACAATTTTCATAAAGAAAAAAGTCTCAGATTCTGTGACAGTTTCGTATAGAAAAAATTTCTCAATCTGACAATGAGACTATTTTCATAAAGAAAGTCTCAGGTTCTAAGGCATTTTTCAAATATCAGGCACTGGAAAAATATCAGTTGGAATTTGTAGGCCATTTGAAATTTCCCATTGAAATTTGAAAAGTTAATTTGAGTTAAAAAAGTTTTAGAGGAAGTTTTTTTTAACTTTCGGTGTAGCTTATCCAGGGCCGCTTTAAGGTTTGGCGGGGCAATGGGCACACAAAAATTTGGGGCCCGCTGACAAGAAAAAGTCGCATGAGAAAAAAAATTTTTTTTTTTGGTACAAAGTTAACTAATGTTTTTACCTGTTTTAAGAGAAAGAAACTAAAAAAAATATTTTGAGTAGGGATATCCTAGCTCGAGGTCATTTTTCTTTACTTATTAAAACCATGATGTTAGTGTAGAACAATTCGGTTTTAATGAGAACTTTTCTATCTCAGAACCTGAAACTTTTTCGATATGAAAAATGTCTCAGAATCTGAAACTTTTTCGATAGGAAAAATGTCTCAGAATCTGTAATTTTTTTAATACAAAAAATGTCTCAGAATCTGACAATTTCTTTACGACAAATCTGTAATTTTTTCTATACGAAAAATATCTCAGAATCCGATACTTTTTCTATACGAAAAATGTCTTAGAATCTGAGATTTTTTCTATACGAAAAATGTCTCAGAATCTAAGACTTTTTCTATACGAACAATTTCTCAGAATCCGATACTTTTTCTATACGAAAAATTTCTCAGAATCCGATACATTTTCTATACGAAAAATGTCTCAGAATCTGAGAATTTTTGGCATAAAAAAAATGTCTCAGAGTCTAATACTGTTTCTAACGAGAAATGTTTTAGACTCTAAGACTTTTTTCTATGCCAAAAACTTCTCAGAATCTGATACTTTTTTCTCAGATTCTGGGGCATTGTTCATATAGAAAAAGTCTTTTTTTGAGATATTTTTCGTATAGATAGAAAAAGTCTCAGATTCCGAGACATTTTTTGTATGGAAAAACTTTTGTCGGAACTTAAAAATTTTTTAAAAATGTTTTCCTTTACTCGAATTTTAATTGAACTTCTCGAGCATCAATTTTTTCAAATTTTAATTGATTTTTTCCTATTGCCTGATTCATCTTTTAAATAACAATGTGCCATCAAAACGGATGAAACAGCGTCATTATAATGATGACAATTCTTCTTCATATTGTTGATGAGCAGGTAAACCAAAAATATGCTCTAAAAAACACGTTTTATGCGCTTAAAAAATGCCCTTAAAAACGGAAAATATGCTCTAAAAACAATAAAAATATGCTCTTAAAAAAAATTATGTCCCGTTTTTGGCGGTGTTTTTTACAATTTGTTAAAGAATAGACCCTCCAAATACCGTTAATATTTAATATTTTCTACCAAGTTGCTGAATCTAAAGAAAGTATAGTTTCATATACCGATATGAAGCAAGAACAGGCCAAAGGGGATCAATAGTCACAATTCCGTAATTGTTAAAAAAAAACATCCTTGTTGGAAAAAATTTTTTAAAATAAATGCACGGGTAAAAATGAAATATATGTGATCATATATGAAGATATATGGATCATATATGGTTTTATATAACCATATATTATCATATATGCCTCCATATATGTTTATATATGATTTATTTTTATATATGAAGATATATGGATCATATATGGATTTATATAACCATATATTATCATATATGCCTCCATATATGTTTATATATGATCTGATCCGAAAATTGGCCCGATATGAGCTCATATCGGGCCAATTTACGGATAAAATCATATATAAACATATATGGAGGCATATATGATAATATATGGTTATATAAAACCATATATGATCCATATATCTTCATATATGATCACATATATTTCATTTTTACCCGTGCATTTATTTTAAAAAATTTTTTCCAACAAGGATGTTTTTTTTTAACAATTACGGAATTGTGACTATTGATCCCCTTTGGCCTGTTCTTGCTTCATATCGGTATATGAAACTATACTTTCTTTAGATTCAGCAACTTGGTAGAAAATATTAAATATTAACGGTATTTGGAGGGTCTATTCTTTAACAAATTGTAAAAAACACCGCCAAAAACGGGACATAATTTTTTTTAAGAGCATATTTTTATTGTTTTTAGAGCATATTTTCCGTTTTTAAGGGCATTTTTTAAGCGCATAAAACGTGTTTTTTAGAGCATATTTTTGGTTTACCTGCTCATCAACAATATGAAGAAGAATTGTCATCATTATAATGACGCTGTTTCATCCGTTTTGATGGCACATTGTTATTTAAAAGATGAATCAGGCAATAGGAAAAAATCAATTAAAATTTGAAAAAATTGATGCTCGAGAAGTTCAATTAAAATTCGAGTAAAGGAAAACATTTTTAAAAAATTTTTAAGTTCCGACAAAAGTTTTTCCATACAAAAAATGTCTCGGAATCTGAGACTTTTTCTATCTATACGAAAAATATCTCAAAAAAAGACTTTTTCTATATGAACAATGCCCCAGAATCTGAGAAAAAAGTATCAGATTCTGAGAAGTTTTTGGCATAGAAAAAAGTCTTAGAGTCTAAAACATTTCTCGTTAGAAACAGTATTAGACTCTGAGACATTTTTTTTATGCCAAAAATTCTCAGATTCTGAGACATTTTTCGTATAGAAAATGTATCGGATTCTGAGAAATTTTTCGTATAGAAAAAGTATCGGATTCTGAGAAATTGTTCGTATAGAAAAAGTCTTAGATTCTGAGACATTTTTCGTATAGAAAAAATCTCAGATTCTAAGACATTTTTCGTATAGAAAAAGTATCGGATTCTGAGATATTTTTCGTATAGAAAAAATTACAGATTTGTCGTAAAGAAATTGTCAGATTCTGGGACATTTTTTGTATTAAAAAAATTACAGATTCTGAGACATTTTTCCTATCGAAAAAGTTTCAGATTCTGAGACATTTTTCATATCGAAAAAGTTTCAGGTTCTGAGATAGAAAAGTTCTCATTAAAACCGAATTGTTCTACACTAACATCATGGTTTTAATAAGTAAAGAAAAATGACCTCGAGCTAGGATATCCCTACTCAAAATATTTTTTTTAGTTTCTTTCTCTTAAAACAGGTAAAAACATTAGTTAACTTTGTACCAAAAAAAAAATTTTTTTTCTCATGCGACTTTTTCTTGTCAGCGGGCCCCAAATTTTTGTGTGCCCATTGCCCCGCCAAACCTTAAAGCGGCCCTGGATAAGCTACACCGAAAGTTAAAAAAAACTTCCTCTAAAACTTTTTTAACTCAAATTAACTTTTCAAATTTCAATGGGAAATTTCAAATGGCCTACAAATTCCAACTGATATTTTTCCAGTGCCTGATATTTGAAAAATGCCTTAGAACCTGAGACTTTCTTTATGAAAATAGTCTCATTGTCAGATTGAGAAATTTTTTCTATACGAAACTGTCACAGAATCTGAGACTTTTTTCTTTATGAAAATTGTCTCAGAATATGAGATTTTTTCTATACGAAAAATGTCTCAAAATCTGAAACTTTTCATACGAGAAGTGTCTCAAAATCTGACACTTTTTATTTTAGCAAAACTTCTATGAACTTAAGACTTTTGAAATATCAGAATCTGAAACTTTTTCTATACGAAAATTATTTCACAATCTGAAACTTTTTATGTACGAAAAATTTCTATGAATTTGAGACTTTTGATATGGGACAAATTTCTCCTATAGAAAAAGTCTCACAAGGGAAGTATCTCAACCCTTATGAACCGATTTGCCTGAAACTTAAAATATATATTAAAGAGACGATTTTAAGGTTGGGGTGTCTCGGCTTATCGGCCATATCGGTGTTTAAAAATTTCGTTGTCCCCTTATTAAACCATGTGGACCTTCGGGAAAATTTTGATAACTTCCGAACTAGCAGGAATATCATCTAGGGCAAAAATACAGGTCGACTTAAATGTAATAAAGATTATTTCTTATCCATATGGATATCGTAGGTCTATGTCTTCACATAAGTACCCCCCAAAATTTACACATTTTCCTGAAAGAAATATTTAAAGAAGCCGAATTTTTACAAGGTTATGCCGTTGGATAGGCATTAAAAAAACCTTTCTTCTCATATGAAAATATCATATAGTTTCTTAAAAAGAAAAATCCAAAAAAAGATTTTTTTGCCATTTTTTGACCCATGTTTTGAACCCCTAAATCCCCGATATGGCCGATAAGCCGAGACACCCCAACCTTGTCTCTTTGATATATATTTTAAGTTTCAGGCAAATCGGTTCATAAGGGTTGAGATACTTCCCTTGTCAGATGTATACGATAAATCTAATATATTCTGAGAATTTTTCTGAAAGAAAATATAAAATTTTCCTTAAAAACAAATTAATATCTCTGAATCTGAAACTTTTTCTGTACGAAAAATATTTCATCATATGAAACTTTTTATGATTTCTTTTACAAATTTCTTCTATAGAAAAAGTTTCAGATGTTTAGGAAAAATCTGTTAGATTCTGAGAATTTTTCTGAAAGAAAATGTAAAATATTATTTAAAAACAAATTAAAAAAAATTTGGCTACATTTTCGTATAAGTGGATTTATTGTCATTTTGATTTATAGTCAATGAAATTGAAATTGCAATTGATCGTCTTCGAATTAACCTGTTTAAGGGCGGATTACTCAATGAAAAGTTAGCTGCTAACTGCTTATTTAACGGAGCCTTATGTCAAATTTTGTATGAAAAAGTTAAATTTAACGGAGAGTTATTTTATATCGGAGCATTGAGTAATCCAGCCTAAGTAAAACATCAACTTCGGAAAAGATCAAATTTAAATTTGAGATAAATTTAAATTTCGAATTTTCACAAGATTTTTTTAATAAGTTTTGATATTTTTTAAAATTTCTGATTTTCAAATTTAAATTAATTTTTTCTGAATATCAGTTAGAATTTTGTAATTTTTATTGATTTACGAACTCCAATTGATATTTTCTAGTAATAGTTTATCTTGTACGAAATTCAAATAATCTATTTCGAAATAAAGTTTTCGAATTTTGATTGATCTCTTAAGATTTTAATTTGACGTATAACGAATTCCATTTTGTCCTTTTTTGATTTTAAGTGAAAATTTTCGATTTTCAATTGATTCTAAAAAAAAAAATACCTTCCCAATTACTTGCACTATTCCAACGTAGCATTAGCATATCAAAACTAAGGTGGGCCTTATTTTGTTTATTTTCGGGTTTCCAAAATCGGAGCCCAATTTTTTTGTTAGTTTGAAGTTTCTTAAAACGAGATTGAAACAAAATGGAAAGAAAGTAAGAAACTTAATCTCTTACGATACATCATATTTATTAATTTTGATGCACTGAAATTTTTAAAAAATTTTTAAAATTGGTCGAACGGTTTTCAAGATATCGCTACTTTTAAATTTATAAAAATTGCGTTTTTATACCCTACACCACACTGTGGTACAGGGTATAATGAGTTTGTGCTGATGTTTGTAACTACCCGAAATATTGGTCCTAGACCCACCTTTAAGTATACCGATCGACTCAGAATCACTTTTTGAGTCGATTTAGCGATGTCCGTCTGTCCGTCCGTCCGTCCGTCCGTCCGTCCGTCTGTCTGTCTGTCTGTCTGTCCATGTAAACGGTGTAAACACGATACAGGTCGCAATTTTTAATCAATTGACTTGAAATTTGAAACTTAAGTCTCTCTTGGCCCAAGGACGAAGCCTATTGAAATTGGAAAAAATCGGTCCATATTTAGACCTAGCCCCCATACAAAGGTCCTCTTTAGTTTTGGCTCAAATGACTCTAATAACCGTATTATAGAAGGTATCGCTTTGAAATTTGGAAGGTAAACATGTTTTGTCTTCACATATCACCATTCCGAATTTCAAAGAAATCGGACCAGTTCTTCTTGTAGCCCCCATACAAACCACCTTCCCGATTTTCACATAAATGTCTCAAATTTCATGAAAATAGAAAATATTTAATTAAAATTTTGTTTGTGTATGTTAAACGCGTACTTAAATAACCTTATTAAACCTGATAATCATCGGACCAGTTTTGGACTCAGGCCCCTTGTGCAAATTTCGCCCGATATTCAGTTAAAGCGGTTTATTGTCAACATATAGAAGCCTAGTTCACTCAAATTTGATTTGTAAGTGTTTTCAACACTTATTAAAGGTTTTACAACATATAGATCTAATCGATCCATGTGACCCATTTTCAGGGAAACCTTGGTGTAGGGTATTATATGGTCGGTCTTGACCGACTATAATTTTCTTACTTGTTTTTCCTACGTTCAAGAAATTTTTTTAAAACAATCTTAAAATTTATTTTTCTTGACACTTTCATAAAGCTTGAGACAAACTTTCATTTAAACTTAATTTAAGCCAAATCCGATCATTTTAACCTTTCGATTAAAATTACGGATTTTTCGATTTTGATTGATTTTAATTGAAGATTTTAAGCCAAGGGATAAAATTATCGGATTTTGTGCAAATTACGTTTAAATGAAAGTTCGTCTCAAGCTCTGTGAAAGTGTCAAGAAAAATAAATTTTAAGATTTTTTTAAAAAAAAAAATTCTTGAACGTAGGAAAAACCCGGCATTTTTAAAATTTCAAACACCAATAACTCGAAAACCGTTCGACCGATTTTAATTTTTTTTATATTCGTGTTCAGCGCATCGGATGCATTGCAAGACATATTATTTTATCTTTACATTTTGCCGCAATTTCGTTCTCACAAACTTCAATGCGAGTGCGGTGACACAATTTTCAAACGATCGGGCTCATATTTTTGTCAAATTTTTTTACCCTAACCTCACACAAAAGTGGTATCCAATTTTAGAAAATCGATATTATACAAATAAGGTCCACCTTAATCTAAACCCAATACACCATGAATCTTTAAATTATAGCAAAGTAATTATAATCAAAAATCTCTACAGATTTGTGCTAATGCAAAAGTAATTAGCACCATTTTCAACATTACACTAAACTACATACATACTTACTTATCGTAAAAAGTCATTAGCACCTTTTAAATGCACAGCCATAAAATCTAAACTTTAGAAACTGCAGTTGGTAAATAAAATTGAAATGATGATAGAATAAGTTAGAGTTCAAAAACAAAAATTACATACACTCAAAAAATTATGTCATTAACTGTTTGTAGTTTATTTAAAAAGTTTTCCGTTTAGTCGTTTTTAAAAGAAAAAACATTTGTTTGATGTTCAGTTTTTATTAATGACTACTTCAGTCCTTTGTTTCAAAAATAACGCACTAAAAAATAAAGACTTTCATTAACATTTAATTTTTAAAGTCATTTATTGTTGTTCTGTAAGTAAAAACTACTGATTATTCTTTTGATTTTTAACGATTTGTGTAAGTATTTTTTTTTTAAATTGTTGGTATTTTTTAATGAAATATCATTAGTTTTTACCTACACAAGTCAGTTATTTTTTTGTAGAAAAAAAATTCAAAAAATTATTTATAGAAATATAAAAACATGTTTGTATCAAGTGACTTTGGCACGATGCAGAGTGCCACATTTGGCCAATCTAGCACGACAAAAATAAAAAAAAAAAAGTTCCCCGATTTTCATGATATGTTTGTATGTATTATAGAACATTCCTAATAGCACGGAAATAATCATATAAGATCGATAATTCTGTTCGTTACTAACAGGTGCGTGCATAAAGTTGCATCTTGTAAAATCCTGTAACTAGTGTACATTATTTCGCATAAATTAAGTCGAGTTTAAACTGTTGTAACTTTTGAACAAAAAGAGATATTTATCCACTCTTTTTTGGTAATTTTAAAGGATATTTAAAGGCTTTAAGTCATATCTTTTCTTTTCTTTTTTAAAACAATTTTTTTTTTTTATTTTTTATTTTTTTAACAAAATACAAATTTTTGAAAAGAAAATTATATATTTATTTTTTTTGATGGAATAGAACTTTAGTGTTTGGTCCGTATTGGTCGCTGGACTTTATCAGATATATTGACCAATATCCATAGTACTTATTTCAACGGATAACTTTTGCGACCGTCTGCGACGCCGACTACAGTGGGGCGATATGTAAACCTTGTTTTTACATATTGTTTAAACATATTTTAAACAAGTGGGCGTGGCAGTTGTCTGACCGCCCCCTTTTTTTGTGATATTATTTCTACAGTCATTGAGAGTATATATACCAAATTTAAAGAAATTATAACCAAAATTACAAATTTTAAAAAAAGTGGGCGTGGCCCTTAACCGGCCTCCCACATTTTTCATAATGTTATTTTCGAAATCAAAACGAACATTTATACCGAATTTCAAGACAATATAATTGAAATTGGATTTTTGTCGTTCTAGATTGGCCAAATGTGGCACTGTGCGATGGGTAGAGTGTCTGGCCAGAATGTAGTTGATTGCGGGATCGATTCCCCAAAAATTTTATTAAAAATTTTAAAAAAAATATTTCAATAAAAAATTGTAAAAAATTACCTACGAAATCATTAATTTTTATTGTTTTCGTCGGTTATTTTTTTGAAATTTGTTGGTAAAAATAACAGAACTATCATTAATTTTTAATGTTTTCGTTGGTTATTTTTTTTTTTAATTTGTTGGTAAAAAAGAGTGAAAAAACCGTAATTTTTTAATGTTTAATGTTATTTATTTTATAAAATTTTGTCAACAGTAAAAAATAAATGTTGATGTTTGTTAAACTAAATGAATAATTACTGGAATGGTTTTCAATTGTTTATTCACTGTTTTTAAGTGTGTTTTTCATTTGTTTTTGCCTACAAAATATTTTGAGTGTAGAAATAAATTAAAGTTTAAAATTAAAATTTATTCAAATTTCTTTTTATCATTTTTTCCTTTAAACAGACTCGTTTTGCCCGCCAAGAAAATCTTTTACATACACTGCAACAAGAAAATAAGGCACTTCTAGTTCGCATCCGTCAATATGAACATTGTTTAGATGACGTTATGCGAAAAGTCGTCGATGCCATAGTGGCCGAAGATAATCTCCGCGAGGAAGTAGCCTTGTTAAAGGGGCGTGTCCGTGACTTAGAAGCACAAAATGCTGCTCTATCCGCTAGTCCGGCCAAGGGCCGTGATGAGGGCTACTGTACAATGAGTAGCGGACAACCGCAACCATCAAATGGTCATTTAGAAGATTTACCTGAAGAACCGGAACAATGGTTACTACCGGCTGAACCATGTTCAACGGAAATGGAAGATTGGAGTATGTCGCAAGAAGAATTGGCTGTGATAACATTAGATGAAGAGAGAGAACAACAACAACAACATCATCAACAACAACAACTAAGAAGGCAAAATAAACTGAGTGATCATGATTGGATATGGAATTCATCAGATTTGCTGAATTCAACAATGGTCGAAACCGATTCGGTAGCAGATAATATATCACAGTTATTGCAACAAAAGGTAAGAGGATAGTTTTTGATATTACTTCAATCAGTTGAGAGTTTCACCACGAAATGAGAGGAAGTGTAAGTGGAAAATATTCAGACTACTCCATTCCGTTTGTTAAGTATCGAAATTTCGGTCGGGACCCTCTTAAAGTACTAAACCAACCTCTGAAATAAATGTTTGAGTTTTTTTTTTATTTTGTTAGGTTGGATGGGCGTTCGTCATTTGGCGAATTCACTTGGAGGCCATAGAGCCCATTGTGATTTCCATAATTCTATTTCCCTACTCCCCCTCTGATACAAAGTTATACTTCTTAGCCCACCCCAATTCCCTAAGGTATTCTGCTATAGACGTCAATGAGACACAGTTTAGGCAATCCAGGTCATCGAAAAATCTTTGCCCCAAAAGCTTAAGACGGCTTCTCATTAGACCCGGACATTCACTTAACAAGTGCTTCACTGACTCCTTCTCATCCACTTACCCACAACTTTTACAATGAGGCCCCGATTTCGAGGCATTCGGAATAAACTCCCGAACCCATCTCCATCTTTGATCCATCCGTAAAGATCGCATTCTCTGTTATAACAGAGTTTATCACCCAGTCTTCCCTAGTCGGTATTTGGACTTCGAAGGTTCTCTCAAAGCTCGTCTGTGGTGCTATATAGTCGGCTCTCTGTTCTAGTTCGGAAGAACAAACATGTCTATATTATTCCTTTTTGTGAACAAGACGAGTTCGGCTTTAAAGGAATTAACCATAGACTTTTGTTCTTTGCCCATGTTGAGAGAATCTTAACCACTGATTCCATGAGTTCGCTAATCGTTAGAAAAAACTTACCTTTTAGAATCACAACGTCATCAGCATAGGCAACCGCCTTGATACCCATTCCGTTAATAAATTTTACCAAAATAGGCTTTTTTTCAAATATTTTAACTGAATTAAATTCTCTGTTTTCAGATCATCTATTCTGAAGATGAAGAAGTTGCCTGTACCGAATTTACTAACGATTTCTATAAATTAGTAAATATTCGCTCTAGTTCGGCCCGAAGTTTATATTCATATATTGAGGGTGAAACAGATGATGAAGATGACGACGAGGATGATGATGATGAGGATGATTCAGAAGATGATGAGGATGATGGCAATTCTAGTTTATCACCCAGTCATAAACGTTTACGCTCAAAAGTTTTAAAATCCCGCCAAAAACAACTACCAAGTCCTACACCCAGCGAAGCTGGTAGGGCACAAGTAACCAGCTGTTCCTCTAGTGAAACCGATGACTTTTCACATTGTACAACAACAACACATCCCGAAATAACACTACAAACTCTTAAAGAGCATGAGACTATATGTGAAGAGGAAATGTTACATGATGACGTAGAAGAAGTACAACTAGAAGAAGAAACTCTGGAACAACATAGTGATATAGAAATTGAAGATGTACATTTGGTTACGGAGTTACAAACTTCACCAACGATATTAATGAATCATACAAATCATCAGCGACATTTAAGTGATCATATTAATGAAAAAGCATGTATAGAACAAATAATTAAAAATGAATTGAGCCGAACACCGCGACATAAACTAATGAAATCTCAATCGACTATCGAGGAAAGAGAAACGAATAATATTTTAAGAATGCGTCAACAGCAAACGGATAAACAATCTCAAGTGGTTAGAAGTGGTAGTGTTAATGGTAATTTAGTAACTAAAGCCAGATATCAAGAAAGATTACAAAATTCAAATAACTCATGGAGACGTAGTAATGGTTGGAAGAGAATTATATCACCGTCGCATTCTCCAACGGTATCATCACCAAAAAAGATAAATGTAAGTGTGATTTTAAAATTTGATAAATTAATTTGTGCAGTATATGTAAATAAAAAAGGATATTTTTGAGTTTTGTAACTTGAAAATATATAAAAACTAATTTAGTCTTTTTGGCGCCCAACTTGGGGCCAAGACGAATTTTGAGTTTAACTTGGGAAAAAATAATTATAAAATGTTAAGGTCAAAATTTTACAATAAACACTTTCAAAATAGTTTATTTTGAAGAGTTCATAAATAGTTTATGAGATGATAATTTTTTGGCTCCCAATTGGGGGCCAAGACGAATTATTTTTAAAAAAAATAATAATGAAATGTTTAGAACCAAATTTTACAATAAAAACTGAATTAAAGTTAAAAAAAAAAATATTTTGAAGAATTCAGATCTTATAGTTTATGAAAAATATGAAAAATGTAGGGTAGAGAGGGGCACATACGCCACTTTTTTTTTTTGAAGTACTGTAAAACTTAAACCAGTAGACTTTTTTCCTAAATTTCTTTTGGTTTAAGAAACTACATATTTTAGCTTTAAAATTTATACTCCAAATGAATTTTATCTGTTTAGCTTATATTATTTTTCTTACATTTTTAAATAAACCCAAATCGGCGAAAATGCCCAATTTATGGGGCACATGCGCCAAGAGGGTTGGCACAATAGTCATGAAGTTAAATTTCTAGAAATTCGTTAGAAATATCATTTTTTTTTTTTTACTTTGAGCCAACACTCAGGGGATGCCCCCTACTAGAGATGCGCGCGTGACACGAATTTTTCGTGATTCACGTGATTCACGCGTGAATCACGCGTGAATGTGAGTGAAATTTATTTTTACTCACGTGAGCGTGAGTGCGCGTGATTATAAAAAATAGTTTTGTGCGTGAGTGTGCGTGAGTAATTTTTGTTTCGTGAGTTTGCGTGATTGTTTTGTGCTGTTCGAAACAGAAAACGAGTAAAAAAATCGTCATTTTATTGAACTTTGAGGGTAATTAATACAAAATTGTAATTTAAATAGATTTTTATTATTGTTTTAATGAAACTAAATACTTTTAGTGAAAGAAATCGAAAAAAGTAAAATAAAAATTAGCTAATTTTAATTTCGTGAGTCTTCGTGAGCGTGATTATTTCGTGAGCGTGAGAAAAATTTTAGTTACTCACGTGAGCGTGCGTGAACGTGAGCAGAAAAAAAAATTTCGTGCGTGATTGTGCGTGAGCATTATTTTTATTTCGTGAGCGTTAGCGTGCGTGAGTCAAAATTCACTCACGCGCCCATCTCTACCCCCTACTAATGCAATGCATTGTGTTGGTATTAGGAAAAAAGGTTATGAGGAGAAGGAGTAGTGTTTGTGGACATTTAATTTGAACTTTTCTAAATTATAGCGTACTGGAAAGATTTCTGCGGGGAGTTTATTCCACATACGACTAGTTTGACCGAGAAACGAATTTTCTCTGTAATGCGTTGTGCGAAACATTGGACAATCGACAACAAACGGATGTGAGTTGCTGGAAAGGCGAGTACTACGGGTATGCACCCGCGTCTCAGGGATGAGTTCACCCATTTCAGCTGAGCACTTACCGTGGTAATATCGATAGAACAATGACGCAAAACCCACATTCCGATGATGCTCCAATGAATCAATAGAGCTGGATACCCTACTGTCATTGATGAGCTTCAACGCACTCCTTTGCACCCGGTCCGGAAGCTTTAAGATAGACTTTGAAGACCCTGCCCAGATATGGGAGTTGTATTCCATTTTCGGTCGGATATAGGCGGTATAAATAGTGAGAAGATCAGACGGGGTGATGTAATTCTTGCACCGTTTTAAAAAATCAAGACACTTGAATGCTTCTTTCGACACCTGAAAAACATGTTGGTTCCATCGAACATCACATTGGATTTTCATGCCTAGAACATCAAGAGTGTCTGATTCCTCAATAGCTATACCACCCATGGATACAGATGACGCTGATTCTATAGGACGTCTGTGGGTCAGCGTACAACATTGGGTTTTACGAGCATTAAAATCGACCTGATTCGCAAGACGAAACTCGGAGATTTTTGTAAGGTCATGATTGAGTGTGTCATTCATGTTCTGCCTCATAGCTTCAATCTCAGTAAGGCTTGGTCTATGATTAAATTAAAATGAATGAAAAATGTTGCTGTCATCTGAAACAGAATAGATAGGATTGGAAGTTAGACCCACAAGGTCGTTAAGAAAAATAAGAAAAAGTGTAGGAGATAGAACAGAACCTTGCGGTACCCCTGAATTCATTTGAAACTCATCCGATGAGAACCCATCTATAACAACACGTATAGAGCGGTCTCTGAGAAAGCTCGATATAAATCGAGAGAAATCACTACCGACACCAAACGCAATAAGCTTCGAAACGAGTGCACCGTGCCAAGGCGTTTGATCGGCCTTGCAAATATCTAGAGCAACCACCTTGCTTTCACCAAATTGGCGAATAGAACGACTCCAGCGTTCCGAAAAAAAACGCTAACAGGTCTCCCGTAGAACGACCTCTACGAAAGCCATACTGTCGATCGCACAAAAGTGAATTAGACTCCAAATAATTTACCAGGTGATGATTCATCATGCTCTCCATGACTTTCGAGAGCGTAGAGCAAATTGCTGTTGGGGGGTAGTTTTCAGGGTTTGTAGCCTCTCCCTTTTTTGGAATTGGCTGGACGTTGGCCACCTTCCAGCAAGAGGGAAAAACTCCTACCCGGTACGAGTAGCTAAATAATGTTGCCAACGGCCGACACAACGACAAAGCACACCGTTTCAGTACCACAGCCGTAATACCATCCGGCCCAGGGGACTTGTTTATGTTGGGATCCTCGAGAACCTTTTTAACTGTACGCGCTCGAAAAAATATCTTAGACATAGTAAAGGATACCCTTTCGAGCTCGGGCGGTGATCGATTGCTTTCCGGCAAGTACGCATTTCTTGCAAACATGTCAGCAAAAAGGTTGGCTTTATCAACCGGGTCTGTGAATATTTGGTCATTCATTATAAGGGTTGGAATGGATGAACTAGTATTATTCTTAACCCTTTTAACAAATGACCAAAAGGTCTTACTACCCCGCGGAGCAGCAAGGACCTTAGTACGCAGACGGTGTTCGTAAAAAAGCTTTTCATGTCTGAGTACTCCGGCACATTCATTTCTCGACTGTTTACGTAACGTGTCAGTAACTGAGTTTTTGTCATTACGCCAATTACTGAACGCATCCTCTCTGGATCTGACTGCATTCCGGTACGTCTGATTAAACCAGCACTTATGTTTTGGTTTAGTCGAAATTTGCTTCGATGGAATGAATAATTTCATTCCAAGCATTATCACATTTACTATCATTTCTGCCGAAGCGTTAACATTGTCATCAAGAAAACAGAGTTTCCAATTGAAATTCTGGAAGAACTCGTTAAGCTCAGCCCAACGAGCCTTTTCATATACAAAAATAGAGCGCTTCGTTGCTGGTTTTGAAGCACTACGAAGGTCAGAAAACGAAAAGGATGCAGAAATGATGTTATGATCCGAGTTTCCGAGAGGCGCAAGGATCTCGACTTCATATTTGTCAGGATTATTAAAAACATTATTTTATTAAAAAACATAATTTCATTGGAAAAAACCAAAAAAATGTACTACCCGTGGGGCACATTCGCCAACTCCATGGGGTACATCCGTCATCGGCGAATCATACAAAATACAAAAACACATCTGTCCGCTTTCACCTGTAAAGTAGAACGGTCGAACATTTGACTCATTTGTCACAATTTGATACCTCTCTTAGTTTAAGAGATAAGTGGGGATGTCGAATGAGCCCAACTGGCGAATGTGCCTTTTCTGACATATGTTTAAAAATTTTACAGTAAGCACTAAATTATCGTTACAAAATATTTTACCTAGAAAAATTCAGATCTAATTTTTTATCAAATGAAACCAAAATTCTACAATAAACACTGAATTCAAATTGCAAATATTTTATTTTGAAGAAATTAATTCTTATAGTTTTAAACAGTCAAACTCGGTTATAGCGAATTTTCGGTTATACCGAACAAATTCTAAAGTCCCGACGTTTTGGCATCAATTTTCACACAAAATACTTCTTTTATAATGAACTCGGTTATAACGAATCTTTGGTTAAAACGAATTGCTTATTATGGTCCCAGGAACACAATTTCATGTGTATTTACCTATTTATAACGAATCCCAATAAATATTTTTTTAATGTGTGGCAATCATGTTTATCAAACTCACAAAAGGTCAAAAATTTTGGGCTCATATTAGAATTTTGATAAAATTTATTTATATCTTTAATGTTTTCTTCTCTATAAGTAGTTTATTTACGAAAAAAACATACAATTAAACAAAATAAGATCTATTTTTTTGGAAATAAAACTGGGTTGATAAAAAATATACCCTGCTTATAGCGAGCTTCGCTTATAACGGACCAGTAAAGTCCCTCGAATTTTTATTTAAATAAAAAAAGATGGCTTTAATTTTTGTAATTTAAAAACATAAAAAAACTAACATCGTCTTTTATGGCGCCCAACTTGGGGCCAAGCTGAATTTTTTGTTTGGCTTTGGAACAAATAATAATTTAATATTTAAATTTTTTAATAAACTTGATCAAAGTTACAAAATATTTTATTTTGAAGAATTCAAATGTTAAAGTTTATGCGACAGAATTTATTTGGCGCCCAACTTGGGCTCCAATCAAACTTTAGGTTGTTCTTTGAATAAATTATTAATAATAAAATTTTTAGATCAAAATTTTGTACTAAACACTGTATTAAAATTATAAAATATTTTATTTTGAAGAATTCAGATTTTATAGCTTATGAAATGGAAATTTTTTGGCTCCCAATTTGGGGCATACACGAACTTTGAAGTTAGACTACAGAAATCCTACAGAACACATACATATTTTATATCACTTTCCTAATAAAAAATAATTTCACACAATTAAAATCGAAATAGAAAATACATTTCAAATTATAACTAATTAAAATTCATAATTTCTTATTAAATGTCCAAAAAAAAAAATTAATTTTTCTTTTTTCACTTCTTTAAGGATCTAAAATCATCTGAATTAAAAAGTCCTCCAAAAGCAACACCTACCCGCATTCCATCTTGTATACCCACTTCAATCTCTCCTAATAATCAGCAACAGCAACAAAAACTATCAACGACATCAACAAGTCTTCAAAATTCTCAACAATCTACACGTAAATCGAAAATTCCTCCTCCCGTACCCGTTAGACGTTCCTATGCTAGTTAAATCATATTGGAAAAGTAAATTAACGGAACTGAAATATCGTTTGATGGCTTTTTTGTATATAAAAATAAATAGTTTATAAGCTTAAAGATAAGTCCGAAAAGTTAAAAAAAGACTAATATGTGATATAAATTTGAAAAATATTTAAAACAAAAAAAAAAGTTAATATAAACATTAGAAACTAATAACACCAAATTATTAACAACAACAAAACAAAAACTGCCGATTCAATAGACTTTTTTAAATAAAATCCAAAAAAAAAAGTTATTTAAAAAAAAATTAGATTTAAAGTTAAATTTACCAGCTGTCAGAATTATCTAAAAATTTCTATGATTGAATTTGGTTCAAAAATCTTTATTATAGAAAAACTTCATTAAAATTTATCTATTTTTAACTAATTCTTTACGATTTACCGATGCAATTTGTAAAAGATATTTTGAAATTTGAAAAAGATCAATTGAAATTTGAGAAAGATCATTTGAAATTCGAAAACATCATAAATATAATTTGAGATCAATTCGTAAAAGATCAATTGATGACATTCGAATTTCGATTAACGAATTTCAATTGATATTCTTCGATTTTTAATTGATCTTTTTCGAATTTTAAATAATCCTTTACAAATTTCAGTTGACATTTTTCCAAAATTATTTTTTTTTTTTCGAAAAACTTGTAATTGACGTTTTTTGAAATTTGAATTGAAATATTACTCACATTGAGTAATATTTCAATTGGGGTTCGTTTAATATCAATTCGAATAAGATTAACTAAATCTCGAAAAAGATCATTTGAAATTCGCGAAATGACTTTGTCCGCTTAATTATACAACATTTACAGATTTTATTCGTAAAATATCAATTGGAATGCAAAACAAGTAAAAAAGTATGTATGAATACTAGACTGCCCAGAAAAAAAGCGAAGTTTTTATTTTCTTGGGGGATACCTGCAAATTTTGTTCCTTTTTGTGCAAAAAAATTTCGGTTTTTTTTTGGGATTTTTAAAATAATATCTAGAGGTCGCGATCTCGCGTTTTATAACGATTTATTTTTTTTGAGTTTTTTATTATTTTAAATTGTTAAATATGATTAATATGATAAAATATTAATAATTTCAGACAAAAAAAAACTTAAATTAAAAATTAAATATCGCTCATTCCATGATATGTCTCCCAGCATCTAATCAAATGTTCCTTAATTTATTTGAAATTTTGCACACATGAACACTATGAAGCCATTAAAATAAATCAGTTGTTAGTTCCGAGAAAATCCGTGAATTCGCGAATATATTCGCGTTCGCGAATTCGTGGATTTTCGCGAAACTAAAAACGAATTTATTTTAATTGCTCCATAGTGTACCTGTGTGCGAAATTTCAAATAAATTAAAGAACATTTGATTAGATGCTGGGAGACATCTCATGGAATGAGCGATATTTAATTTTTAATTTAATTTTTTTTTTGTCTGAAATTATTAATATTTTATCATATTAATCATATTTAACAATTTAAAATAATAAAAAACTCAAAAAAAATAAATCGTTATAAAACGCGAGATCGCGACCTCTAGATATTATTTTAAAAATCCCAAAAAAAAACCGAAATTTTTTTGCACAAAAAGGAACAAAATTCGCAGGTATCCCCCAAGAAAATAACAACTTTGTTTTTTTCTGGGCAGTCTAATGAATACCCTCAACAATGCACTAAAAAAAAACCTTGAAAAATTTGTTACTTTTTTTGGCTACCTTCTATTTGATGAGAATTTCTAGTAATTTTACAAGATTTTACCAATAATTTTGTAATTCTACAAGGTTTTTAATAAAATTGTAATTTTACAATTTTTTTTGACGCGATAAAATTTACAAGGCATTCTCGTAACTTTACTAGATTTTTTGCTATCTTCTATTTTACGAGAATTCCTCGTAAAAATTACAAGTTTTTTGTATGTAATTTTACAGGCTTTTTATCAATAAAATTGTAAATTTACAACTTTTTTGGCGCAATAAAACTTACGAGGAATTCTTGTGAATTTACAAGATTTTTTTTTGTAAATTTATCTTGGAAATTTGTAAAATTACAAAAAAAATATAAAGTTCGATCAAAATTTGTTTGTTAAAAAACAAGGAAAACTGTCAAATATTGGTAAAATGGGATTACGAAACTTTTTCTTATTTTGTGTAAAAAAAAGATTTTCAAAAAAATAACTTCATTTACAAAAAATATGTTTCGGAAATAAAATTTTCGCTCAAAAAGAACGGCGGAAAAATTGTTTGATGTAAAAAATTCGTAAAAGGAATTAATTAAAAACAAGTAGAAAAATTAAGTTCGACTTGGTCGAATCTATGAATACCCTCAACAATGTCATCTGATAGTATTTTTCTAAAAAAATTTCAAAAAATTGCATCACAAATTTTTTATTAGAAATATATTATTTTGAGAAAAACTTTTTTTTAATCAATCAAATTTTTTTGAGTGTAAAATTTTTTTGACTGTCAGCATTTTTTTTAGTGTGACATTTCATTAAAAAAAAAATTATGTATACACATTTTTTTTTGAGTGTAACATTTTTTTTTTTTATTGTAAATATTTTTTTTAGTGTACAATTTCTTTGAGTAACAAAATTACTTTGTAAAATATTTTTGTTGTTTTACACCTATATGCAATACAAAAAAAATATTTTCCACTTTTTAATTTACTTGATTTGATTTTTTTTTCCAAAAATTCTTACTATACACCGTTACATACAGTTACAAAAACAATAACAAATATTTACTTGCCTAACAACTAAACTGCACCCCACGACAAGAAAACAAACAACAACAAGTTTTAAAAAACTGGTATTTCACCATGCTTTTAAAACTTGTTTAACTAGTTTTCAACAGTTTAAGGTGACACAAATCTGAAATCCAATGCTTTGCTTATAACTTTTGAACCACTGAACCGATTTTGCTGAAATTCAAAACCAAATAGCCTTGGGGAACGACAAATATATATGCTAAGCTTCAGCCCCCTCAGAATTGTCTTTCGAAAGTTATAGTGGTTTTAATCTTGTAAATTCGAAAAATACTCTTGCCGAAATTTACTCTTTTGCTCATAACTTTTGAACCACTTGACCGATTTCGCTGGATTGCAATACCAACCTGACCAGGTAAATGGAGAACATATATGTCAAACTTCAGGAGCCTCCGTAAAGTCTTTCAAAAGTTAGCGTGTTTTCAACGGACAGACAGACAGACGGACGGACGGACGGACGGACGGACGGACATCGCTAGATCGACTTAAAATCGATCAAGGATCATGAATATATATACTTTATGGGGTCCTAGACCAATATTTCGATGTGTTACAAACGGAATGACAAACTTATATATACCCTCTATCACTAGAGTGGAGGGTATAAAAAAAAATCCGCGGAAAAAAATGTTGACCAAAAAAAGTTCCACGAAAATATTTTTGAGGTAAAAAAATATGTTTGTCTGGTATATGATAGAATTCGAACGATTTCGATTTCGATCGATTTCATTAAAAATCCAAATTTAAAAAGTGAGTAGAAAATTCCAAACAACTTGAAATTGATTTTACATAACCTAAAACTAAACAAGTAAGAAAATTATAGTCAGTCAAGATCGACCATATAATGTCCTACAACAGTGTTTTCCGGAAAATGAGGCCAAGTCCAAATATGGACCGATTGGATCTATACTTGGTGAGATCTTTTATTAGTGTAGAAAATACACGAACCCCGATTTAATTGAAATCGGTTAGTATTTGTGGGCAATAGACCGATTTTCGGAATATCGGACGAAATTTTTATAGGCGACTAAGACCATGAATGATCTGATTAGATTAACTAAAGGTACCGAAGTACTCGTTAAACATCTGCAAACTAAATTTTATTCAAATATCTCCCATTTCCAAATATTTAGAGAGAGTTATATCGTCGGTGTGCCAACCAGAACCGATATGTGTCTTTCAAAATTTTTTGAAGAGACTTTAATACCAGCTAAATTTGGTACTTTTGCGCAGTTTTTTAAAATTCAAATTAATGTAAATAGGAAATTTGCAATATTATTTAAAAATTTATGAAAGAAATATTAATGGAATTCACGTCAGAAATTTTAGTCTTGCAAAATTGCGCAATGTCAAAATTTAAACTTTTTTGCTTGTTTCTTTGTGAATAGAAGCAATTGTATTACTATTAAAATAAATTGTAACTCTTTTCTTGCAACGACGTAATTGTTTTATTTCAAAAAGTTCCAATATTTGCAAGTGTCAAAAATTTCTGAAGTAAATACCCTAATTGTTTTAAAGCACCGCGAAAAGTCAAAACAAAACTGATTTGTAAGCATCTTCAAAAAAAATTTAAATCACATAGCGGTTTTGGTTGGCGCACCGACGATATGAATATCATGAGGTGGTTTGTATGGGGACTATCAGTAAAAATTGGCCGATCCCGCTGAAATGGGGGCTAGGTATAAACATAGGCCGATTTTTGCCAATTTCAATTGTCTTCGTCTTTGGGAAAAATTTCGACCCGCCTCGTGTATACAACGTTTAGATGGAAGGACGGGCATCTCCAAATCGATTCACAAAGTGCTTCTGAGTCGATCGGTATACTTTAATGTGGGTCTAGGACCAATTTTTCGGGTAATTTCAAACATCAGCACAAACTCATTATACCCTGTACTAGAGTTTCTGTTTCGGTTAAAACCGTAACCGAAACCGCGGTTATTGAAGCCGAAAACCGAACCCGAAACCGTCCTATATATGTTCGGTTATCCGAATTTTATTAATTTTATAAATTTTTTATAGTTTTTTGGCATTAAAAAAAATTAATTTAAATTAACAACCATTTACAAACATATTTTATGTTTTTCGTGTCCACCAACATCGGTTGCCACTAACAATGCTTTTAGACAGCGGCTGACTTGTCATTGGGGACATGTCAAAAAATTGTATGAAGATGTCCGCATTTTTATAAAGGGATTGTCAGCAGTATGTCAGGGGTGATATTTTTTTTGCCCACTGGGTATGAATGAATGAATGGACAACACTAGAAGAACGCGACATATATCTGTCAAAATCCATGAACGATCCAACGACAGCTTTTAGAGTTTTGGGTCTAGACTAGTTTTTGGTTTACGCAATTCGGAAAAAACACAACAAAATAGTTGAGACAAGTTTTAGAAATTTGAAGTTTCAGATAAATTAGATTGTTCGTCTCAATTAAAATACAGTTTATAATGACAATATTAATTTTTTTTTTAAATTTAAAATTCTTACTTAACTAACGAGATAACTTAAATTTTTATATACAGTTGATGAAGCATTATCCAGTTCTGAAGATGAGGAACCACTCAATGTTTGGAAGATAAATTGAATTCTGCTTCTTGAAAGACATAAGCGGAAGCTAAACCAAAATGGTAATTTAAACTGAGTTCGATTCTAATGAATAAAATTTTTACTGATAACCGAAAATAACCGAAACCGATCGGTTATTCAATTTTTGATAACCGAAACCGCGGTTACTAAATTTATCGGTTATTCAGAAACTCTACCCTGTACGAGTGGTGTAGGGTATAAAAATATCTATTGAAGTTCGAATATTTGATAAATCTAAAATGCAAATTCTAATTTCACCCCACTCTTAAAAAAACAAGAGTGTTTTTGGGTATGAAAATTAGAAATTTGCCTTTAACAATTATCGCCATGCGTTTCTTAAAACAATCGTTTATTTATTTATTACAAAATAAATTTATGCATTGATCTTTACAAGATTTCAGATTCTCCAAAAATTATACATATTTTAAAATAACTCATTTCTAACATTTTTGAAAAAAAAAATTTTAACAAATTCTTGAATGTAAGATAAAAACGCCATTTTGCAAATCTCGAAAACCGCTCCACCGATTTTTAGAAATTTTTTAATATTCGTATTTAGCTTGACAAGATTAATAAAAATAATGTACAGTAAGATATTTTTTTTATTTTTAATTTTTCAAAAATTTAAAATTTTGATGAAAATTTTTCAAAACTTTGATCAAAGGGCGCCATTGGTTAAAATTGTCGGATTTGGCTCAAATTAAATTTAAATGAAATATTGTCTCAAGCTCTATGAAAGGGTCAAGGGAAAGAACTTTTGATATTTTTTTTCAACAAATTCTTGAAAGTAGGAAAAACATGCCATTTTTTGAAAATTTCAAATAGCGATATCTCGAAAACCGTTGGAAGAAATTCTACCGATTTCAGAAATTTTTTAATATTCGTATTCAGCATGACAAGATTAATAAAAATAATTAGGGATGTCGCGAATATTCGTCACTATTCGGTATTCGGCATATTCGGCATGTTTTTTTGAATATTCGGTTAAATAAATATTCGTCAACAGTGTGACGAATATTCGGCAAAATTTAAAGTAGTTAAAAAAAACACTTTATTAACGTTTGACTCTTTTTATACCCTCCACCTAGTGATAGAGGGTATATATAAGTTTGTCATTCCGTTTGTAACACATCGAAATATTGGTCTAGGATCCCATAAAGTATATACATATATTCATGATCCGATGTCCGTCCGTCCGTCTGTCTGTCTGTCCGTAGAAAACACGCTAACTTTTGAAAGACTTAACAGAGGCTACTGAAGTTTGGCATATATGTTGGCCATTTACCTGGTCAGGCAGGTATTGCAATTCAGCCAAATCGGTCCAGGGGTTCAAAAGTTATGAGCAAAAGAGTAAATTTCGGCAAGGGTGTTTCGCGAATTTACGAGATTAAAAACACGATAACTTTCGAAAGACAACAATAAGACTGCTGAAGCTTGACATGTATCTTTTCCGTTTCCCAGATCTGTTTGGTATTAAATTTCAGCTCAATCGGTCTAGTGGTTCAAAAGTTATAAGCAAAACCCTGAATTTCAGATTAGTTTCATCTTAAATGCCACGTGTTTAACAAGTTTTAAAAGCATTGGTGGTAACTTAACAATGCTTTTCAAACTTGTTTAGTCTTAAAGCAATGCTTTTTAAACTCGTTTAGTTTTAAAAGCATTGGTAACTTAAAAATTACACTCGAAAAAAATTTTACACTCAAAAAAAATTGTACACTCAAAAAAAATTTTACACTCAAAAAAAATTTTTTACTCAAAAAAAAATTTTTTGTGTACATACGTACGTCCATTCACTCAGAAATATTTTTACAGTAAAAAAAACATTGCACTCGAAAAAAATTTTACACTCAAAAAAAAATAGTATTTTTTTTTTTTTTTAATAACAAAAAAAAGTTTTTTTACTCAAAATAAAATATTTCAAATCAAAATTGTTAATTTTTTCACGTTTAAAAATGTACTAGCCTTTAAAAAATGCATTGTGGAGGGTATTCATAGATTCGGCAAAGTCGAATTTAACTTTTCTACTTGTTGTATTTTAATTTTTCAAAAATTTAAAATTTTAGTGGAAATTTTCCAAAACTTTGATCGAAGAGCGACACGGGTTATAATGGTCGGATTTGGCTTAAAATAAGTTTATATGAAATAATGGCTCAAGCTTTATGAAAGGGTCAAGGGAAAGAAATTTTAAGATTTTTTTAAACAAATTCTTGAAAGTAGGAAAAAACCCCAATTTTTTTAAAATTTCAATAGCGATATCTCGAAAACCGATATAAGAAATCGTACCGTTGGTGTATCCAAGAAGAAGTATTTTTTTTTTTATTTACCGATTTCAGAAATTTTTTGATATTCGTATTCAGCATGACAAGATTTATAAAAATAATGTATCGCAAGACATTTTTTATTTATTTTAATCGAACTTTTTCTTGAATTATTATTTATTTAAAATCTATCTCAGCAGGCTTTCACGGTAATTTCTGTCTAATCATTTGTCGCCGAATCCTGCCAAATTTTTTTAACATTCTGGAGGGTATAACAGACTCGGCAAAGCCTAATTTAACATTCTAACTTGTTTAAACTCCAATTGATATTTTACAAAGTGGATAAAAAAAATTGATTTAAAAAATTTAATTCAGCAGATATGGTAAATTCAAAACAATAAAAATTATTTGAAATTTAACTTTAAAATTCCTGTAAACTATTCTCAAATATTATGATTTTATTAATAGAAATCCTGGATGAAAACTAATTAAACTAAACTAAAATTTATGAAAAAAATTTCAAAGAAAATTCTATATTTTACAAAATAAAATAAAGATTTGTTTCTTTACTAGTATTTAGTTAACATCTAACTTTAAATAATTTTTAAAAACTTATTTAACAAACAACAACAAAAATCTGACGTTATTAGGGATAGTTTTATAATTTTTTTTGGAAAAAAAATGTTTTGTAATAATTTATTAAATTTTATATAATTATTATATATTTTACGACAAAAGTAAACAGAAAGACATTAAGAAACAAAAGTTAAAGTAAACTAATAAATTAAGTAGTCTTCCGCACAAACAAAATAAAAATATTTAAATTTAAATAAAATAAATTAATTAATTAATAAGATGAAAACAAAATTTCAAAAAAAAAAACAACTCATTAAAGAATTCCACTAATAATAACAATAAATAATTAAATTTTATAAAAAATTTAATAAAAAAAACAATAAAGGTTTCTTATTTCAATATTAATATTTAAAATAAAATGTATATAAACAATTTAAAAAAATTTAAAACCAACCAACAACAAAGTAGCTTTGGTAGTTATTAAAAAAATTATATATAAAATTAAAAAAATGATATCAGACAAATACAAAACTTATATTTTTTAGATAACCGGTGAAAAATGATCGTATATGGGTACATATACAAGAATATATGGCCACATATGTGAAGATATATAACCATTGGACCGTAGATTTTATGTATGACAAAAAATTTCCAATTTTTGGTAAATTTTCACCAAAATTTTTAATTTTTGAATATATCTTGCGATATATTATTTTTACACTCAAAAAATTATGTTAGTAAAATCAACTGAAAATGTCAGTTAAAATAACTACTTTGTAAGTTGTTTTGGAGTCAACTACTTTTTCAGTTAAATCAACTAACAATGTTAGTTATTTTAACTGACAAAAAACAACTGAATTATGTAGTAAAAACTACTTACATTTGTAGTCAAAACAACTAAAAAGTAGTAAAAATTAAATAATCAATAAATATTTTTTTTTTCAAAAAATTTTTCAGAAAAAAATTTGAAGACGAAATTTTTTCAAAGTTTTTTTTTTTTTTAAAAAAAAAAGTTGTGAAAAATAAAAAAAACGAAAATTTATTTTTATTTTTTGGAAAAAAAACTTTGAAAATTTTTCAGAGATAAAAAAAATAAAATTAACTACATTAAATAACTGTTACTACATCACAGTACTTTTTTGTTAGTTATTCAAAAAAACTGCTTAGAATAACTAACAGAAATAGTTGTTTGATTTTTTTCATACAAAAACAACGGACTTTGTAGTTGAAAACAACTTACTACTGTAAAATATACAAACAACTAACATGTAGTAACTTATATAATTTTCTGAGTGTATTAATTTTGATATGCTGAATACGAATATAAAAAAATCTGAAATCGGTCAAGCGGTTTTCGAGATCTTGCCATTTGAAATTTGTCAAAAATTTTTTAAAAATGTTCAATTTTTTTAACGTTCAAGTAATTAAAAAAAATCTCAAAATGTTTCATTTAAACTTAATTTGAGCCAAATGCGATAATTTTAACCCGTGGTCAAATTAAGTTTACATGAAAGTTTGTCTCGAGCTTTGCGAAACGGTAAAAGAACAAATTTTTTGAGAGTTTGAACGTAGGAAAAATCGACATTTTTGGAAGTTTGTTTGGCAAATAGTGATATCTCGAAAACCATTCGACCGATTTCAAAATTTTTTGGGTATTCGTATTCATCATATAAAAATTAATAAAAATAATGTTTCGCGAAATATATTTTTTTATTATAATTTTTCAAAAATCAAAATTTTTGGTGAAAATTTAAAAAAAAATCAAAATTTTAATCGAACGGCGCCATGATGATCGGATTTGGCTCAAATTAAGTGTAAACAAGTAAAAAAGTTAAATTCGGCCTTGCCGAATGTAGTGATATCCTCCACAATTTCTAAAAGATTATTGCAAAAACTTTATTTAAAAGGAAATTACTTTTGAAAAAAAAAAAAAAATTTTTAAAAAAAAATTTTCGCAAAAAAAAAATTGGTAAAAAAAAATCCGCGATTTTTTTCTTTTTTTGTCAAAAAATATGTTTGTACTTGTTTAAATACCATTTGGTGTTCAAATATGTTCACATAAGTCAACCAGCAGCCGAATTAAAGCATTTTGTATTTTTAGGTTATGTTGAATGCACTAAAATTTTTGAGGTTTCCTTACATTTTCATAACTTTTGAACCGCTGAACCGATATCGCTCAAATGCAATACCAAACTTCTCGGGAGAACTTCCAATAAATATGTTAAGTTTCAGTCATCTACGTGTAATATTTTGGCCGTGATCACCATTTCCACAGACGGACGGACAGACGGACATCGCTAGAATGTCTTTAAATCGATCGGGGATCATGAATGTACTTTATGTACTTTTATGTACTTTATGGGGTCCCAGACCGATATTTCGATGAGTTACAAACGGAATGACAAACTTATATATACCCTCTATCACTAGAGTAGAGGGTATAAAAATAATCCGTCTCAAGCTCCATGAAATGGTCAAGGAAAAAAATGTATTGAACAAATTAAAAAACCGCTAATATTTCAAATTTGAAAACATTTTGAAAATTTATTAATATGATGTATCGCAAGACTTTTTTTTTAATTTTCAAAAATCCAAAAATTTGATCGCCGTTTGTTACGGGTTAAGTTAATTTTTACTACAAAAGTTTTAAGTCTAGGAGAATAAAAATTTTTTCGGACGTTTAAAACCGGGAAAAAAATTTTACCATACATAAAAACAAGTAGAAAAGCTGAATTCGACTTACAAGGGAAGTCTCCCTAGTGTCACCTGCGGATCTTTATGGAATTGGTTTTATTTTGTAGATCAGAAAAAATAAAGGGACACGTATTTTTTTTTAGCGGCCCAAATTCATATAAGAGGGGGGAAGACAAGGCCATTTTTCAGTTTTTTTCGTTTATCTCCTATATTATGAAAAGAAACCTGCTCATGTTATATACCAAATGAAAGGTCCTTGGAAATTCTATCTACGTGTGCTGATAACGTGTCCAAACATGCACAACTTTTCGTCAAATTGAGTAAAATGCCAAAATTTTAGGACATTTTTGTTAATAAGTCGAAAAATATTACCTTTTTGGCCCGTTGTTAGCACCACGAGACAGGTATTTTTAATACCTTTAATCTGATACCACACATGCCTATATTAATTTTGTTTAAATAGGCGTAAATCGTAAAAAACTGAAAAAGGTCAATTTCCCCCATACAAATTGACCCCCCCCTCCCCCCCTAAAAATGAGTTTGAGCAGCTAAAAAAAATACGTATCTAATTAATTTTCGTTCTTAACAACATATCCAAATTTCATGAAGATCGGAGGGTGACTTCCCTAGTTAGCCGAATCCATGAATACCCTCCACATTGTCCTTTTTAAGTGATAGTAAATTTTTTAACTTGAAAAAATAATAATTTTGATTAAAAATATTTTTTTTTGTGTAAAAAAACTTTTTTTTAAAGTAGTTTTTGAAAAATTTTTTTCGAGTGAATTTTTTTTTTAGTGTAAAAATATTTTTGAGTGACAAAAATACTTTGTAAAATATTTTTGTGACTTACCAATGTTTTAAAACATGTTTAACGGGTTTTCAACGAGTGAATTTAAGGTGAAACTAATCTGAAATTCACGGTTTTGCTAATAACTTTTGAACTACTGGAACGACAAATATATAAGCATCAGCATCTTCAGAATGGTCTTTCGAAAGTTAGGGTGTTTTTTATCTCATAAATTCACGAAAACCCTTGTCGAAATTCAGTCTTTTGCTCATAACTGTTGAACCACTGGACCGATTTCGCTCGAATGCAATATCAACCTGACCAGGTAAATGCCCAACCAATATGCCAAACTTCAGGAGCCTCCGTAAATTCTTTCAAAAGTTAGCGTGTTTTCAACAGACAGACAAATGGACGGACGGACGGACGGACGGACAGACGGACGGACGGACGGACATCGCTAGATCGTCTTAAAATCGATCGAGGATCATGAATATATATACTTTATGGGATCCTAGACCAATATTTCGAGGTGTTACAAACGGAATGACAAACTTAAATATCACTATCACTAGAGTGGAGGGTATAAAAATGCCGGTTTGTCCAATGGACATTTAAAATTTGCCAAAAAGTTGCAGTTTTCTAGGTTTAAGAAGTTTTTTAAAAAAAAAAGTCACAAAATTTCTTTCCTTTGACCATTTATAGATCTTAAGCCAAATCCGATTATTTTAAAGTTTTAGATTTTTCGAAAATTTTTACATAAATTTTGGATTTTTGAAAAATTAAAATAAATATCTTGCAATACATCATTTTTATTAATTTTAGAATGCCGACTACAAATATCAAAAAATTTCTAAAATACGCCATTTCATACGTTCAAGAATTTTTTTTAAAAAGAATCTCAAAACTTTTTTCCATTGACTATTTCGTAGTGATTGGGACAAACTTGCTCTATGAAAGGGTCAAAAAAAAATTTTTTGAGATTTTTTTTAAATTTCTTGACCTTAGAAAAACTCACCATTTTTTGCCAATTTTAAATAGCAATACCTCGAAAACTGTTTTACCGATTTTAAAATTATTTAATATTTGTGTTCAGCGCATCAAAATTAATAATAAAGTTTCTTAATTTTCAAAAATCCATATATTTTTGTATATGTACCCACATACGAACATTTTTCACTGGCTATCATTAAAAAAATAATTTTTGTGACGATATTTTTTTTTTTTTTTTTTATAAATTGTTTATAACAATAATGCTACTATTATTACTAATTATTAAGGCCTAATACTACTTAAAATATTGTTTAAAAAAGAAATCCTAACATTACAAATGTTTTTTTCTCTCTCTTTATCTATATCTCTCTGAATCTATGTAATTTTTTGATACCATTTTATTATAAATATCCATAGTGTAGTTCAGTACAAAGTTTAAAAATAATAATAAAATAAAAATAAAAAAATATATAATTTTATTAATGGAATATTTATAACTTATTTCAAATAAGCAATAATAACAATTTGTAAAAGAACTGAGAATAATGAATTTCATTTCTCTCAAAATAGTTACACGAAAAACTTTAAAGGTTTAGAAAGTATATTTCCGAAATATTATGTATACTTTAAATATGTATTTAAAATAAAAAAAAAATATTAAATATTTAAAAAAAAATGTGTTTTTTATTTAAATCTATCGGGCGGGGCTAAAGCAAAATTTTTAAACAAAAAATTTTAAAAAATAAATCAAATATCAGCGCTGGACAATAATATTCTAAGGCAAAAACCGACATTTTTAGGAAATTTCAAGTATCGATATCTCAAAAAATACTTGACTGATTTAAATTTTTTTTTATATTTGTGTCGCATAAAATATATGGTCAATTGTCATTAATTTTTTATACTTGTGATATTCTCTTAATTTCGCAATAACTTTTCTATTTGAAAATTAGGTGGTACCTGTGAATGTAGATAAGTTAAGAGCACCTTAAGGAGTAATTGTGCAAAGGCACAGCGCAAAAGGTCTCATTGGTTCATGGTAAGGAACGTTTAAAGTTGAAAAATTTAAAAAAAACCGTTTGATACACTCGCGAAATTTTTCGTCCAAAGTTTTATATTGTTTGGTGCGTTAAAGTTATTCCTCCAAATTTAATATTGCTAAATGAGTAGACTTAGGCAATTATTTGGTGAAGGTTCAGTGGATGTGCTATCAGTAAGAAAAAAGTTACATGGACTTAAATATTTAATACAAATTCTGATTCATTTTTATTAAAAAATAAAAATTGTTTTGTTCGACCTTTAAAATTTTGTATTTTGAGTAGGTTTATTCTAGCTCGAGGTCAATATTTCCTTTAGTAATTAAAACTATGATATTCTCATAGAATAATTTTCAAGAATATTATTTTTCTGTTTTAATTTTTTTTTGAAAATTATTCTGTGAGAACATCATAGTTTTAATTAGTAAAAGAAATAATGACCTCGAGCTAGAATAAACATACTCAAAACATTTGATTAATTTTTTTTTTTAAATAAAAATTGTTTTATTCGACCTTTAAGATATTATTTTTGAGTAGGTTTATTCTAGCTCGAAATCAATATTTCCTTTACTAATTTAAAGTATGATATTCTCATAGAATAATTATGGACCAAAATAAAAATGTTTGACCATAAAAACACTTTTTCAGTAATTTCCAAATATAAACTAATATTTTAAGCAAAAAAAAAAAGTTCAAACAATTTTTTTTTACTTTGTTCGGGACTTTACGATTTTCAAGTCAAAAAAAGAACCCAAAGCCATTGCCCTACAGGTCCAATATTTTTGTGGGTTAATATCAACCCAAAAAGGCAACTTTCCCAACCCCGACGTTTTCAAAATTCGAAAAAAGCTATGTTTGATCCACCCTAATATAAAGACTTGACAGTAGAGTTTTATAAGAAAAAATGGGGAAGAACTAAGCGATTTTATGAGAAAACATAGCGTTTTTACCTAGTTTTAAGCTAACATGGCAACACTTTCAACGACTTAGGAGTGAATGAAACAATAAAAACCGACCTGGCATCTATTTTTCTTATGGCGCGATATATCAGTTTTCTCTTTCTAACCTAATTCGTAGAATAATTTAAAAAAACTAACCATAAGGTTCAAGCACAGACTAAATACAGACTCGACAGTAGAGTTTTGCAAGAAAAAATTGGGAAAAACTAAGCGATTTTAGGAGAAAACACAGCGGTTTTTAGTCCGTTTTACGCTAACATGGCAACACTTTCTACGACTTAGGAGTGAGTGAAACAACAAAAACCGATCTGGCATCCATTTTTCTTATGGCGCGTTATATCAGTTTTCTCTTTCTGACCTAATTCGTAGAATAATTTGAAAATATTAACCATATGGTTAAAGAATACTTTTTTGACACCTGTCACTTATGTCGAGTCTGTATTAGTCTGTGGTTCAAGGCTACTTTTTTGACACCTGTCACTTATGTCGAGTCTGTATTAGTCTGTACCTGAACTTTATTTAAAATACAAAAAAAAATTTAAAAATTCTAGGGAAATTTTTTGGGCAGTTTCATAAAATTTTTAATATCTTTGGTATTTGACGATAGATTTTTATGAAACCCACATTGTTATCATTGTAAAGGTTCAGGCTTTTAAGATAAATGTACAACGATTTATATTTTAAAAACAATATTTTAAATGATTTTTTTATTAAAAAAACGCATTTTTTTTAATATGCTTGTCTATCGCGCGTAAACTTATGATCTGATAGCATATGATATGATCTGATGCAAATTTAATTAATTTTAATTTGGTTTTTATCGCGAGTAGATCGGAGGTACATAAGTCAAGATATAAGAAAAATAGTGAAAATACCTCCAAAAAACGCTAAAAAATTGATTAAAATATTTTCGAGCTTAGCGGTTTATATTACATACAAAAAAATATTCGCGGTTAGTGCGCAGTATAGTTGTAAACTAGTGTAATACATAAAATTTGAAAAAGGGTAAAAAACTCATTTTTTTTGGCTGTTTTTTGATACATTTCAGAACACGATAAAGATGTCACAGATAGGAATAATATTTTTTTGTGGATATGTATCAATAAAAACAACATCTCAGCTAAAATCCTTACAAGTAAAAACTAAAAAAATTTTAGGGTAGGACCCCAAGCCCCTAACTTTTTTTCAAAGTCAATTTTGAAGCGATGGGCTTATGCCGAGAAAATGAAATTTTTAGTCGTTAATAAGCTAATCAAGTAAAATGATAATTAAAAAAAAAAATAAAAAATCGAAAAACAAATTTTTTGTTTGTATGGAAAAAAATTTTTTGATGAAAAACTTTAACCCCCCAAAGGCACGGGTTAATTTTGTCTGATTTGGCTAAAAATTTAAACATAGAGTTTTTAGATCAAAACGAACCATAATTTGCACGGCGATCGACGAATTTAAAAAAAAAAGTTCTAATTCGTGCCACCCTAGTTCCACCCTATCTATATAACCGATATGCCGAGACACCCCAACCTACAAATCGCCTCTTTTATATATATTTTAAGTTTAGGCAAATCGGTACTCCCCTTTATAAGAGTTTCTTTAATTAAATCCAAACATGACTTCCGATTTAATTATTTTATTAAGTATAGGGTAATCGCTTAGCCGGCCTAAATTCTCTTAAAACCTGTTTTCATATTCAAAAAACAAACTTTTGTTTATAATTCTTAAACTGTCAAATCTAGAAATAAAAAAAATAAACAAAAAACAATAAGAAATCTGCAATAAGAAACCGTTATTTATTAATAAACAAAAAACAAATCGATGTAATTTAAGAAGCAAACCCAAAACAAAATCAATGGAAAAATGTAAGTTGTAAAAATATGTTCTACCCCAAACATTAGCAAATTCAATAAAAAAAATTGTTAAATTAATAAAATTTAAAATTTAAGGTCATATTTGCAAATACATAATAATGAAAATGAGTTGATTTTAAATACCCCCAATCGCAATGAAATTTTAAAGGCTGGTCCAACAATTCAACAAATCAAAGATAATTTATTAGGAAGAGGGACGTATGGTACGGTAATTAAAGCTATTTATAAAGGTGAATTATTAAAAAATATTTTTTATTTAATTTTAATTAATTGAAATTTCACATTTTAGCTAAACCAGTGGCGGTTAAAATTATAAAAAATTTACAAGATGTAAATAGTCAAAGTTTGCCTAATGAGGCGAATATTTTGGGTTGGAAACATTCAAATATTGTACGAATTTTTAAGGTAGTTTTTTGGTATTTTGTTTTAGAGACAATTTATTAATAAATTATGTTAATTTTTCAGATTGAATCGACTGCAAATTTTTCTATTGTTATAATGGAACGTTTTAATGGTCATTGCTTGCAAAAAGTTTTAGACACAATCGAATTACCTTTAATGCATCGGACATTGTAAGTACAACAAACAAGTTAAACATTTGAATGTGGGTGTGGAACAAGGTGCTATAATCCAAAAACCAAATTGTATAGGAGAAGCAAAAAACTGAATAAGTCGCGAAAAAAATTTAATTTTTTAACTTTCTTTTTGCAGATCTACAAAGATTGCCCATTTGCATCTATGTACAAAATTTCATAAAAATAGACTGAGCGGAAGTGGCAAAAAATTGCATGTGAAATTTTGTTCTAGTGGAATAAGGTGCTATGTTACAATTTCTACTAGGAATTTCAATACATTTGCCAAGTAGTTTTCTGTTTTTTTGTGTTATTTTTTAAAAATTAAAATTTGGCATAATGAATTCTGCAAAATTTAGACGGGGTCCAGCAATACTCATTTTTATATAAGAATAATAAAAGGCAGTTAATTTAACAAAAAACAAGTGGTTTATGGTTTATTTTGAACAGATTTTCGCGTAATGGGTTAAAAAAAATTTGCGCAATTTATAATATAAGTTAATAACCATTCAATTTTATAGTTTTAACTCAAAAATTGGATAGATTACCTAAATCCGCCCTCAGTATTTCGTAAAACAATATTGTGTTTTTGTATGGATATAGCACCTTTTTCCATATTCACACTTTAACTATAGATAGATTTGATATAAAAGCGTTTTTTGCCAAACCAATGGGCACATGTTAAAGCCTTGGATGTTTTCTACACGTTAACCATCTTACATGCAAGAATTTTGATATACCACCTTTAGTTTAACTGCAAAATACATGTTAGTATTCGGGGGAAAATATAAAATATTTCCAAAAATCGTTAAAATTGAACTTTTAAGGTCAATTTTATGACAGAAAACGATCAAGTTTTTAACAAATTTGTTTGCAAATAGATCGAACTATTGAAGGGAGATACGATTTTGCAAAAAAACGCGATTTCCAAAAATTGGATTTTAGCACCTTCTTCCACACCCACATTCATTTGTTGTTATCGTTCTGGGATACGTGAATTTATGGGCCTAATAGGGTCTCGAGAATCTTAAAAACTGTATAACTTAACTCGGAGAGCTTTCAGGTTTTGTGACGGTCGCGTTACACGTGTTGAGAGCTACACACAGAAAAAAAAAACTTGTCAAATTACTAGAAAGTCTCGTTATTCCATTGTACCAATATTTGACAGTTTTCCTTGTTTTTCAACAAAAATTTTTGCATCAAAATTAATTTTTTATTGTAGTTTTACAATTTTTTTTGTAATTTTACAAATTTTCAAGGTTTTTTTGTAAGTTTTATTGCGCCAAAAAAATTGTAAATTCACAATTGTATTGGTAAAAAGCTTGTAAAATAACAAAAAAGCTCGTAATTTTTACTAGAAATTCTCGTAAAATAGGAGATAGCAAAAAATCTATTGGTCACGAAACCTCCTTGTAAGTTTTATCGCATCAAAAAAATTGCAAATTTACAATTTTATTAGTAAAAAGCTTGTAAAATTACAAAATTTTTGGTAAAAAGCTTGTAAAATTATAAGGAATTCTTGTCAAATAGGAGGTAGCAAACAAAACAAGTTACAAACTTTTCTTGTCATTTTACAAGGATTTTTTTGAGTGTACAAAAATGACTTTAGACTTTTTGTTGTGTTGTATTTACCCAGCGTTATTATAAGGAATTTCCAGGAATGCCAACTTCTTTGATTCAAATATTCTTTTTTTAATTTTACTGAATTGTGTAAAAATTTGTGAACTTTTGAATTTTTAAATCCAAAATCCAAAATACCAAAAAAAAATGAAAAAAAATGTTTGGCCCATTTTTTGATTCTTAAATCCCCGATATGTCCGAAAAGCCAAGACACCCCAACCTTAAAATCGACTTTTTTATTTACATTTTAAGTTTCAGGCAAATCGATGTATAACTGTTGGGATAGTTCCCCTGTAAGTGAAGCTTATAAAAATTACTGAAAAATATTTTGACTGAAAAAATACAGTGACTCAAACATAATAATGGAACAGCATATATTTAATAGCAGTTTCCACCAAAAACTTGGTAATGGGTACTCCTTCCCGCCTCTCTTACCTGGTAATGGCTTTAAATACTACTATTACCATTATCAATACTTTTCGCCCAAAAAGGCAAAATGTGCTTACCTCCATTGACATCACCGTGTTAAAGTAATTAATATTGAAATTGGGAGGTAACTACACCATTTCCAATTGTATTTTAAAATATTCCAACACTCAAAAAATTATGTTAGTAAAATTAACTGAAAATGTCAGTTAAAATAACTACTTCGTAAGTTGTTTTGGGGTCAACTACTTTTTCAGTTAAATCAACTAACAATGTTAGTTATTTTAACTGACAAAAAACAACTGACTTATGTAGTAAAAACTACTTACATTTGTAGTTAAAACAACTAATATGCAGTAAAAATTAAATAATCAATAAATAATTTTTTTTTCAAAAAATGTTTCCGAAAAAAAATTGAAGACAAAATTTTTTCCAAGTTTTTCCAAGTTTTTTTTTTTTTTGTAAAAAAGTTGAGAAATTTAAAAAACAAAAATTATTTTTATTTTTTGGAAAAAAACTTTGAAAATTTTTCAGAAAAAAAAAAATAAAATTAACTACTTTAAATAACTGTTACTACATTACAGTACTTTTTTGTTAGTTGTTCAAAAAAAGGACTTAAAATAACTAACAGAAATAGTTGTTTGATATTTTTCATACAAAAACAACTGACTTTGTAGTAGAAAACAACTTATTACTGTAAAATATACAAATAACTGACATGTAGTAACTTACATAATTTTCTGAGTGAAATGTATTTTAAAATCGTCCAAATGTATTTTAAAATTGTCCAAATAGTTTTTAAAATTGACCAAATGAATTTTAAAATAGTCCAAATGTATTTTAAAATTGTTCAAATTTATTTTAAAATTGTCCAAATTTATTTTTAAATTGTCCAAATATATTTTAAAATTGACCAAATTCATTTTAAAATTATCCAAATTCATTTTAAAAATGTTCAAATGTAATTTAAATTGTCCAAATATATTTTAAATATTGTCCAAATGTATTTTAAACTTGTCTAAATGTATTTTATAATTGTCAAAATGTAGTTTAAAATTTTCCAAATGTATTTTAAAATTGTCCAAATGTAGTTTGCGGACTTTGGCACGGCCGCATTTACCATTTTTACTTGTTCGTTTATTTTTTTTTTTAGAAAAATTGTTTCAGCTTCTCTTTTCTTTTTTACAGTATTGCCATGGACATTATAACTGGTTTAACATATTGTCATCAAAATAATTTATTACATTTGGATATAAAGCCACAAAATATAATGGTTTCGCTGGAATATCCACAACCTCAGCAAATATTAAAATCGAAAACACTGTACAGATCTTATAAATGTAAATTATGTGATTTTGGATCCTCGATAAAGATAACGGAAGATAATCAAAATTCAAAAGGTCTGGCGAAGGTAAGAAAATAAGGAATTATTGCATAGTAAATTTGCAATAGTTAAAAGGTACTTACAATGGGTATTTTGCAAACTTAGCAAAATTTTAAGTTTTTAAAATTTTAAGCATTACAAACGTAGAAAGTGAGAGAAAATAGTGGATTGCAACTGTTTTTAAGTTCATAGCATATTTGCAATGGTTTTATAATTTTCAAAAAAATTTTTAAATTTCATTGGAAACTTAGTAAGTGAAGAAAATTGAACAATGAAATTGTTTTTAAATTGATAGCATATTTGCAATGGTTTTAAAAATTTTCAAAAACCGTTTGAATTTCATTGAAAACGTAGAAAGTGAAAGAAAATAGTTTATTGCAATTGTATTTTAACATTAAAGCATAGTACTCTGTTCGATTTCACAGGAAAAAATCTGTCAAACTCCATATAAAAAAATTAAATTTGGCAACGCGAGGAATTATAGGGAAATTGTTAAAAAAGTTTTTACGCATTTTTATTATACAAGACAATTTAAATTGCCGTGAAAAAGTGACATTTTAGTTTTGTTATGATCGTTTCTTTCTTATAATTGTCAAAAAATGTTTATTTTTCATTGTTTTATTGCGATTTGAGGCGTTTAAAGTTGAAGTGAAATTTTCACCGCAAAAAACAGAGTACTTAGCTTAAACGTAGAAAGTAAGGGGAAATAGTACATGCAGTTTTCAAAAATTGTTTAAATTCCATTACAAACGTAGAAAGTTAAGAAAGTAGTACATTGCAATTGTATTTTAACTTAATAGCATATTTGCAATGGTTTTAAAATGTTCAAAAATTGTTTGAATTCTATTGCAAACGTAGAAAGTGAGAGAAAATAGTACATTGAAATTGTATTTTAACTTTATAGCATATTTGCAATGGTTTAAAAAATGTTCAAAAATTGTTTAAATTCTATTGCAAAAGTAGAAAGTGAGAGAAAATAGTACATTGCAATTTGCAATGGTTTTTTAATTTTCAAAAATTTTTTGAACTCCATTGCAAACGTGGAAAGTGAGAGAAATTTGTACATTGAAATTTTCAAAAATTGATTAAATTCCATTGCAATTGTTTTTAGCTTGATAGCATATTTGCAATGGTTTTAAGAAAGTTCAAAAATGGTTTAAATTCCTTTGAAAACGTAAAAAGTGACAACAATTAGTACATTGCAATTGTTTTTAACTTGATAGTAATGGAATTCACGTCAGAAATGTTAGTCTTGCAAAATTGCGCAATGTCAAAATTGCAACTTTATTTACTTGTTTCTTTGTGAATAGAAGCAATTGTATTATTTATAAAATTAATTGCGATTTTTTTGTTGCAACGACGCATCATATAAACGGTTGTAGAAAAATAAAAATTTTATTAATTTTTTTAAGTTGCAATATTGCACTGTTGCAAGGGTCAAAAAACTCTGAAGTGAATACGCTGAGTATATTTGCAATGTTTTTAAAAAAATCCAAAAACCATTTGAATTCTATTGCAAACGTAGAAAGTTGAGAAAATAATAAATTGCAATTGTTTTTAATTTAATAGCATATTTGCAATGGATTTTTGCAAACGAAGAAAGTAAGGGAAATAATACATTGCAATTGTTTTTAACTTGATAGCATATTTGCAATGGTTTTAAAAATTGTCAAAAATTGTTTAAATTCCATTGCAAACGTAGAAAAAAATACACTGCAATGTTTTGAAGTTTATAGCATATTTGCAATGGTTTAAAAAATTGTTGAATTTCATTGCAAGTATAGAAAGTAAGATAAAATAGTGCATTGCAATTGTTTTTAACTTGACAATGGTTTTTAAAAATTAAAAAAAAAATCAAATTCTATTGTAAACGTAGCAAGTGAGAGAAAAAGCATATTTGCAATGGTTTCAAATTTTTCAAACATTTTTTAAGTTCCATTGCAATGATTGAAAAATCCTCCTACTTAGGGAGTTAAGATAGGGCATAGGTATATTTTGAAAAAATGTTGTAGGGTAAAAATAAATTGGGGTCGGTCTCACTAATGACCCCTCTCGGACTCACCATTGGACCGGTAGAAGCTGATTAAGTAAAACAAATTTACAAAAAATAAAAAAAAATGTATGGGGACCGCCTTAACAATTAGAGATAGAGGGTAGGTGTGTTCAGAGAAAATGTTTGGACTAAAAAAATATTGTGGGTCGGTCGTACATTTTGTTGCTCTAAGTGCACTATTAGGGCAGTTAGAGCGGTTGGAGCAGATTTTAAAAAATGTCGTTTTGTGTGGGAGCCCCCTTAGAAATTGGAGATAGAGCATTAGTTTGTTCCAAAGAAATGTTAAGATGTAAAAATTAATGGGGGTCGGTCTTATAAAGGACCCCTCTGTGACGCACCATTGGAACAGTAGAAATGATTTTAAGAATGGAAAATTTCAATAAAATTTTTTCAAAAAATTTAAAAAAAATAGTAATAATCGTTATCCCACGATCCTCCTGGGCAAAAAATTTGTAGAATCGATAGATGTTTTACACAAAAAAATTTCAAAAAAATCGAAGAGTACAAACATTTTCAAAAATGAGATTTAAATTTTAAAACTTAAAAATCTCATACTATAGCTTTTTTAAGAATTTTTTTGGATTTTTTTTTAAGAATTACGTAAAAAAACAAAAATTTTGAAAAAAAAAATTTGAAATTTGGATTATTCCCAGCAAAAAATAAGGGAAGTAGTCCAAATCAAACCACTTCTGAAGTACTCCAAAAAAAGCAGTTAACCCCTGATTTATTATTCAAATGAAGATACTTTTAAACAACTTCCAAAAATTGATATATAATGTCATAAATTATGGCTTGCACCACTTCCAAATATAGACATTAGTATGCACTTTCTCACTAAAGAAATCTCCACTTTAAAACTTCATTAAAAAATTTGGAAATTATCAATAATTATTTAATAAATATTGGTTATTTTACAAATGCTTTATATTTAAAAATTACATGAAATAATTCCATTAAGGAATGTATTTATAAATTATATTAAGCTTCTTACGTATAGTAAGGAAATATCATGAAAATTCAGAATATTAGGTTTGATTTTTGTTTTCTATAGCTTTTTCCTACAGCTTTTTTTTGGTAATATCCAAGTTTATGACTATTATAAACTCGGTTTTAGCAATAGCACTGTTTTCGCATAACCGTATATACGCCCACCTATACAAATTTTAAACTATCCACGCTTATTTTTAACTTTTATAATTATTGGCATTAAATTTAAGTTTCGATAAAAAGTTCGCATTTGAAAATAAAATGTTTTTTTCCGTGTTTGCTTAAATAAACTTTGACATTCAACAAAAGTGGTGCCAAAAAAATTAAAAATTTTAATGTTAAAATATAAACGTTTACGCGAAAACAGGGCTAATGTTTCTTGCTATCAAAAACTATGGTTAAACGAATCATAAAACAATGTTTCAACTAAACCGTGTTTTACCATAGCAATGCGAATGTGCTATAATCCCGTATTCTCATACACGTCTTTTAAATTTTAATTAAACGACTCGTTTAGTATTTATTCCATTACAACGAAATGACACTATATGGTAATAGAATAATGAGCTCAAACGAGTCGTTTAATTTAAAACGAGTCGTATGCGATTCCTACTTTTTTCTTTTCCTTTTTTCTTTTTTTTTTGAAATTTGGTCTGGGGGGGGGGTAATTTCCCCTTCCCCCCCTTGTACCCGCGCTTGTTATTTTATTTTTACTACATTTTTATTGTTTTGACTACAAATGTTAGTAGTTTTTACAACATAAGTCAGTTGTTTTTTGTCAGTTAAAATAACTATCATTGTTAGTTAATTTAACTGAAAAAGTATTTGACCCCAAAACAACTTACAAAGTAGTTATTTTAACTGACATTTTCAGTTGATTTTATTGTTTAAGTACTTCTTAAATATACAATATTATGCATTCGCAATGAAGTGGTTAATAAGTATAGTCAAAAGTTCAAAGTTATAGAATAGTATGAAGACCACTTCATATGTACTGAAAAACGAGTTGAAACAACTACTTACTTGCTGCGACAACTATATGAAAATGTAATGAGATATTCAGTAGATATTCACTACTCCCGAAGCAGTAGAAGTCCTTTTTATCATTGTTCTAAGTAATGTTTTTTTTTGCTGGGATTATTGAAGAAGTTATGATTAAAAGAAGTTTAAGTAAAGGAACAAACTACCAATTTTTAAAAATTCGATATCTTTTGAACAGGTCTTAAAAAAATCTGAAAATTTACCACGAAAGAGTTTTCGAAGTATACTAAAAACTGTAAACAAATTGGGAAAATCTGAAAAAAAAAACTTTTTCAAAGTGTCCGATTTGACATGAAATGCCCCATATATATTCATGATCACCGATCGATTTTAAGACATTCTAGCGATGTCCGTCTGTCTGTGGAAATGGTGATCACGGCCAAAATATTACTCGGAGATGACTGGAACTTAACATATTTATTGGAAGTTCTCCCGAGAAGTTTGGTATTGCACTTGAGCAATATCGGTTCAGCGGTTCAAAAGTTATGAACGAAAATGTAGGAACACGTCAAAAATTTTAGTACATTCAACATAACCTAAAATACAAAATGCTTTAATTCGGCTGCTGGTTGACTTATGTGACCATAATTGAATACCAAGGTACTTAAACAGGTACGAAGATATTTTTTGACAAAAACAGAAAAAAAATCTCGGATTTTTTTTTACCAAATTTTTTTTTCGCTGAAATTTTTTTTCAAAAAAAACTTTTTTTTCAGAAGTAATTTCCTTTTAAATAAAGTTTTTGCAATAATCTTTTAGAAATTGGGGAGGGTATTACTACATTCGGCAAGGCCGAATTTAATTTTTTTTATAAGTTTTTATATGTATTGCAAATTTGCAAAACCTCCTTAAATTTATATAAAGCAAAAAAAAATATATAAAAAATTTGTTTTATACTTCCAGGGTACTTTACGTTACATGTCTCCTGAAGCTTTAAGAGAAGAATATCTAACACCGGCCGCCGATATATACTCCTTTGGTATAACTTTATGGCAAATGAAATATAGACATATGCCCTACTATTGGTTAGAATGTAATGAAGTGGTCGCCTATCAAGTGGTCAAACATAAATTAAGACCAAATGCTTTACAATCGAATATCCAGGAAATAAAAACAACTCATCACCATCATAATATCCATGATAATTGTTTATGTGAAACAAATTCGACCAATTTGTCCTATCAGTCAATAGAAAATTTACGTAATATTTTAAACAAAACTAAATGTGAATTAGTAACAGAAAAATTACCGACCGAATATTCGGCTATAAGCAAAATTGATCGCAAACGGAAACCCTTAAAGGATTTAAATAATAATGCGAACAATAATAATAATAACAATAATAACAACAACGTAAAATTAAATGTAAAACGTGATTTACAACAAGATTTTACAATAATTGAAACTTTCTCTTTAGCCACGATATTTAAAAGAAATGTAAATTTTGTGGATTGCTCTTTAAAAGAACAAATGTACGAGGAAATATTTAAAAACTGCTGGCACAGTAATTTTACTCAAAGACCCAGTTCTGGGGAAATCGTTAAACGTTTTAAAGAATTTATGTAATTTATATAAAAATGTTCGATTTTTATTTTGTTTAATATTTTAATTTTTTTACATTTTATCTAGTTTAAGTTGTTCTTATTTTATTCAGTTTTACTGTTTTAATGTTTTATTAATTGCATGTTTTTAATATTTGTTTATCGTTTCTTTTGTTTTTATTATAAAAATAAATTTTATTAAAATTATGGTTTTAAATTTATTTCTAAAAAGGATTTATTTGCACCTGTTTTTTTGTGCAAATAGAACCTTGTTGTCCTAAGGTCGCGATTTAAGAAAAAATTAATTCAAATTTTGAACAAGATTCTAAAAGTAGTTTCCTTCACACATTTTTCAGATAAAATTCCAAAATAAAACAAGTAAGAAATTATAGTCGGTCAAGACCGATCATATAATACACTACACCAGAGTTTCCCAAGTTCAAACATGGACTGATTAGATCTATATTTTGTCAAATCTTTGATAAGTGTAAAAAACACTCACAAATCAAATTTGAGTGAAATGGATTCTTTTTGTTGACAATAAACCGCTTTAACTGAATATCTTGTGAAATTTTCACATGGGGCGGGCCTAAGTCCAAAAATGGTCCGATGATAATAAGATTTGATAAAATTATTAAAGTACGGGTTTAACATACACGAACAGAATTTTAATTAAATACCGTCTATATTCATGAAACTTGAGAGATTTATGTGAAAATCGGGAAGGTGGTTTATATGGGGGCTACAAGAAGAACTGGTCCGGTTTCTTTAAAATTCGGAATGGAGATTTGTGTAGATAAAACATGATTTCCTGCTAAATTTTGAAAATATACCTATTATAATGCGGTTATTAGAGTCATTTGAACCAAAACTAAAGAGGACCTTTGTATGGGATGGACCGATTTATTCTAATTTCAATAGGCTTCGTCCTTGGGCCAAATGAAGCTTAAGTTTTAAATTTCAACCAAATCGATTGATCATTGCGACCTGTATCGTGTTTACAACGTTTACATGGACGGACGGACAGACAGACGGACATCGCTAGAATGACTTAAAAAGTTATTCTGAGTCGATCGGTATACTTAAAAGTGGGTCTAGGACCAATATTTCGGGTAGTTACAAACATCAGCACAAAGTCATTATACCCTGTACCACAGAGTGGTGTAGGGTATAAAAAACAATTGAAAATTTGCTTTCGAAAAGTTTGTTATCGATAACTTTTTTTCTTTCAAAAGTTTGTTATCGACAAATATAAACAATCGATAACAAACATTTCTAAAGAAAACTTTTCTAAAAATGGGTTATGAATAAAAAACTTATTTAAAAAAATTTGTTATCGATAACAAAATTTAAAAAAAATCATTTTGAAAAAAAAATTCAATTTCAGTTTTTTTATCGATAAAAAATTGTTTAGAAAAGTTTTGTTATCAATAACAAATTTTCTATAGAAAAGTTTTGTTATCGATAACAATTTTCTATAGAAAAGTTTTGTTATCGATAACAAATTTTCTATAGAAGTTTTGTTATCGATAACAAATTTTCTATAGAAAAGTTTTGTTATCGATAACAAATTTTCTATAGAATTTTTGTTATCGATAACAAATTTTCTATAGAAAAGTTTTGTTATCGATAACAAATTTTCTATGGAAAAGTTTTGTTATCGATAACAAATTTTCTACAGAAAAGTTTTGTTATCAATAACAAATTTTCTATAGAAAAGTTTTTTTATCGACAACAAATTGTCTACAAAAAAGCTCTGTTATCAATAACAAATTTTCTATAGAAAAATTTTGTTATCAACAACAAATGTTTTATAGACAATTTTATTATCTATACAAATGTTGTATAGACAATTTTGGCATCGATAACAAATGTTCTATAGAAAGTTTTGTTATTGACAATAAATTACCTATCGAAAACTTTGTTATCGATAAGAAATTTTCTTTAGCAAATTTGATTATCGATAACAAATTTTCTATAGAAAAGTTGTCGATGACAAATTTTCTATAGAAAAGTTGTCGATGACAAATTTTCTATAGAAAAGTTGTCGATGACAAATTTTCTACAGAAAAGTTGTCGATAACAAATTTTCTATAGATAAGTTGTCGATGACAAATTTTCTATAGAAAAGTTGTCGATGACAAATTTTCTATAGAAAAGTTGTCAATAACAAATTTTCTATAGAAAAGTTGTCAATAACAAATTTTCTATAGAAAAGTTGTCAATAACAAATTTTCTATAGAAAAGTTGTCGATAACAAATTTTCTATAGAAAAGTTGTCGATAACAAATTTTCTATAGAAAAGTTGTCGATATCAAATTTTCTATAGAAAAGTTGTCGATAACAAATTTTCTATAGAAAAGTTGTCGATAACAAATTTTCTATAGAAAAGTTGTCGATAACAAATTTTCTATAGAAAAGTTGTCGATAACAAATTTTCTATAGAAAAGTTGTCGATAACAAATTTTCTATAGAAAAGTTGTCGATAACAAATTTTCTATAGAAAAGTTGTCGATAAAAATTTTCTATAGAAAAGTTGTCGATAACAAATTTTCTATAGAAAAGTTGTCGATAACAAATTTTCTATAGAAAAGTTGTCGATAACAAATTTTCTATAGAAAAGTTGTCGATAACAAATTTTCTATAGAAAAGTTGTCGATAACAAATTTTCTATAGAAAAGTTGTCGATAACAAATTTTCTATAGAAAAGTTGTCGATAACAAATTTTCTATAGAAAAGTTGTCGATAACAAATTTTCTATAGAAAAGTTTGTTATCGATAACAATTTTACTACTAATTATAAGATAACAATTTTCTTTAGAAAAGTTTGATTTCGATAACAAATTTTCTTTAGAAAACTTTCTTATCGATTACAAAGTTTCTTTAGAAAACTTTGTTATCGATAACAAAGAAAACTTTGTTATCGATAACAACAAACAAAGTTTTCTAAAGAAAATTTGTTATCGATAACAAAGTTTTCTAAAGAAAATTTGTTGTCGATAACAAAGTTTTCTAAAGAAAATTTGTTATCGATAACAAAGTTTTCTGAAGAAAATTTGTTATCGATATCAAACTTTTCTAAAGAAAATTGCTATCTTATAATTCGTAGTATAATTGTTATCGATAACAAACTTTTCTATAGAAAATTTGTTATCGACATTTCTATAGAAAATTTGTTATCGACAACTTTTCTATAGAAAATTTGTTATCAACAACTTTTCTATAGAAAATTTGTTATCAACAACTTTTCTATACAAATTTTCTATAGAAAAGTTTGTTATCGATAACAATTTTACTACTAATTATAAGATAACAATTTTCTTTAGAAAAGTTTGATATCGATAACAAATTTTCTTTAGAAAACTTTGTTATCGATAGCAAATTTTCTTTAGAAAACTTTGTAATCGATAACAACTTTTTTTTAGAAAACTTTGTTATCGATAACAAATTTTCTTTAGAAAACTTTGTTATCGACAACAAAGTTTCTTTAGGAAATTTTATTATCGATAACAAATTTTCTTTAGAAAATTTTGTAATCGATAATTTTGAAAACTTAAAAATTTTTTTTATCGATAACAAATTTTTTTAGAAAGTTTGTTATAAATAACAAATTTACTTCAGAAAATATAAGAAATTTTTTCTTCAAAAAAATCCCTCGGATTCTGAAACAAATCGGTTGAAATATGTTTTTAGACAATCTTAAGAATTTTCAAACACTTTCTTAGATCCTGCTGCACTTTTAGATAATATTGATTTTATCTCCTTCACCCCAACCGTATTTCCCCCACAATTAAACAATTATTTAAAATATTTACAATTTATTTAGGATTCTGTTTTTTTTTGTCAATAAATAATAACAATAAGAGATTTATTTTCACAATAAGCTTATTTTTTTTTTTGTTTGTCTTCTTCAATTTAAAACATAATCGATATCAATTTCTATCTTTTCAAAATTTACATGGTTTTCAATTTGTATCTTCGTTAACAAGTGATAGAATAAAAAACTAGTTGCATTGTCTTTGAGTAACTGAAAACAATCAATAAAAGGCCATAAATTAACAAATGCTTAATTTTTAAAATAAAATCAACAGGGTTTCTTCTTCTTTTGTTTTGTTTCTTACATTAAGAATATACAATATGTAGTTTTACTTAAAAATTAATTAAGAAATTAAAAAAATACTTATTTTAATCAATTTTTTTACTTAAATTCTATTTATGGTTTTTATGTAGCTCTTCGGTTTCTAAGCGTAAGTTCTAAAATGGAAATAGAAATTTAGTAAATTTTCAAAACAAACACATATATTTAATAACTTACGTGGAAAACATCTTGTATTTTGTCGGTAATTAATTTTCTAGCCTCGGGTTCAGGAACACCTCTACATTTTAAGTCATTTATGAAATCATTCATATCTATTGGTTTGCCAATATTAAAGGTAACTCGTTTACCCCATTTCAGGATATAGGGTTCTACATTTGGTAATACTTCATCCATACCTTCGTGCCACATGGGTAATATTATGGGAACACGGGGTGATTCGTATATAATACGACCCACACCCCATTTCAAACGCATTTCTTCTTTGGTCATATTGACTTTACCTTCGGGAAATACATGTACCCAATCGCCTAACTTAACTTTTTGTATACATATATTAATGGCATCCTGATATACACCAATACCACGTATAACTGGAATGCATTTTCCTATAAGAAAAAAAAAGAAATTTTTTGTAATATAAAAAACTTTTAGTTAAAATTTCAATTGTCACTTCGAATTTGAGACTTATTTTCTATAGAAAAATTTCTACGAGTGTTTAAAAAAAATGCCTTTGAATCCAATAATTTTTCGGTAAAAAAAATTAAAAAAAAAAACATCTGTTGACGATTGAAATTTTAAATAAAACTTTTTTATATTTTTTTAATCAGAATCTGAGAAATTTTTTATATTTTTAGAAAAAAAATTTTCTAACGAAAATTTAACAAATTCTGAGACATTTTTAAAAAAAATTATCAGATCTGAAGACATTTACTGAAGAAAAATTCTTAAGATTCTGCGAAATTTTTCTTATAGAAAAACAAATAATTTCTGAAAAATCATTCCAATATACGAACAATTTCTAGTTGCGAAAACATTTTCTCTAAAGATAATTCGAAATTAAGTAACGATATCAAAGTTTTTTTTTAAGAAAACGACAACAAAATTTCCAAAAAAAAAATTGTTACAAAGTTTTCTAAAGAAAATTATAGTTAACAGACTTTTATAAAGAAAATTAGTTATCGATAACAAAGTTTTTTAAAGAAAATTCGTTCGAAGTAACGATAACAAAGTTTTTTTTAACGAAAATTAGTTATCGATAACAAAGTTTTTTAACGAAAATTAGTTATCGATAACAAAGTTTTCTAACGAAAATAAGTTATCGATAACAAAGTTTTTTAGCGAAAATTAGTTATCGATAACAAAGTTTTTTAATGAAAATTAGTTATCGATAACAAAGTTTTCTAACGAAAATTAGTAATCGATAACAAAGTTTTCTAACGAAAATAAGTTATCGATAACAAAGTTTTCTAACGAAAATTAGTTATCGATAACAAAGTTTTCTAACGAAAATAAGTCATCGATAACAAAGTTTTCTAACGAAAATTAGTTATCGATAAAAAAGTTTTTTAACGAATAAAAAAAGTTTTCTAACGAAAATTAGTTATCGATAACAAAGTTTTATAGTGAAAATTAGTTATCGATAACAAAGTTTGCTAACGGAAATTAGTTATCGATAACAAAGTTTTCTAACGAAAATTAGTAATCGATAACAAAGTTTTCTAACGAAAATTAGTTATCGATAACAAAGTTTTCTAACGAAAATTATTTATCGATAGCAAAGTGTTCTAACGAAAATTAGTTATCGATAACAAAATTTTCTAATGAAAATTAGTTATCGATAACAAAGTTTTCTAACGAAAATTAGTTATCGATAACAAAGTTTTTTAACGAAAATTAGTTATCGATAACAAAGTTTTCTAACGAAAACTAGTTATCGATAACAAAGTTTTCGAACGAAAATAAGTTTTTTATCAGTTATCGATAACAAAGTTTTCTAACGAAAATTAGTTATCGATAACAAAGTTTTCTAACGAAAATTAGTTATCGATAACAAAGTTTTCTAACGAAAATTAGTAATCGATAAGAAAATTTTCTAACGAAAATAAGTTATCGATAACAAAGTTTTCTAATGAAAATTAGTTATCGATAATAAAGTTTTCTAACGAAAATTAGTTATCGATAACAAAGTTTTCTAAAGAAAATTAATTATCGACAACAAAGTTTTCTAACGAAAATTAGTTATCGATAACAAAGTTTTCTAAAGAAAATTAGTTATCGATAACAAAGTTTTCTAACGAATATTAGTTATCGATAACAAAGTTTTCTATCGATAACAAAGTTTTCTAACGAAAATTAGTTATCGATAACAAAGTTTTCTAACGAAAATTAGTTATCGATAACAAAGTTTTCTAAGGAAAATTAGTTATCGATAACAAAGTTTTCTAACGAAAATTAGTTATCGATAACAAAGTTTTCCAACGCAAATTAGTTATCGATAACAAAGTTTTTTAACGAAAATTAGTTATCGATAACAAAGTTTTCTAACGAAAATTAGTTATCGTTGACAAATTTTTCTAATGAAAATTAGTTATCGACAACAAAGTTTTCTAACCAAAATTAGTTATCAGTGGCGGGTACAGCTTTTGGCTTTGGGGGGGGGAAATTTTTTTTTACTTCAAAGAAAAAAAATCATAATGTTTTCTCGGACGGACAAAAACAGGGATACGTTTCAATTGCAAAAAAAAAAAATATGGGAAAGCTATAATATCATAATATCATTGTTTTTCATAATCATATGTATTTTGTTTAGATCATTTTTTTTTTTGTGCTATAACTAAATCTGAGAATTTTTCAATAGAAGAAATTCTTCCTACAGATGATGAAAAAATTCTTTTTTTTTATAGGGCAAATGTCTCAGAATCTAAGACTGAGAGTTTTTTCGTATAGAAAAATTTTTGGATTCTAAGAACTTTTTTCCACAGAAATGGTCTCAGATTCTGAGAAATTTTACTATAGAGAAATTGTCATATTTTAAAGCATTTTTGAGATATTTTCCTATAGAAAAGGTCTAAGATTATTACATTTGTTCATACTAAAAAAATTTCAGATTCTTTTTTCTATAGAGAAAGTCTGAGACCTTTTTCATATAGAAAAAATCTCAGATTCTCAGTTTTTTTTTGTGAAGAAAAAGTCTCAGATTCTGAGACCTTATTCCTAAAGAAAAAGTCTCAGACTTTCAGACCTTTTTGTCATAGAAAATGTCTCAGATTCTGAGAGCTTTTTCTTAAATAAAAAAAATCTAAAATTCTGGCACTTTTTCCCCTAAAGAAAAAGATTCTGAAAAATTTTTCCTTTATTAAAAGTCTCAGATTGTAAGAACTTTTTCCTTCAGAAAAGTTTAACATTCTGATTCAAAGACCTATAAAGAAAAAGTCTGAGATTTTGAGACTCTTTCCAAAAGAAAAAGTCACAGATTCTGAGACGTTTTCCCTATAGAAAAAGTCTTACAGCCTTACCACAAGAAAATAAAATAAATTTAAAATTAGCTTTTAATTTTATTTCCATACAAATTGTTTTTGTTTTTAAAATCAACTTTCAAAAAATGTATTGAAAATTTGAAATTTAAAATAAAACTTTTGTTAAAATAGACTTTTTGTTTTCTTGTGGTAAGGGCCTTAGATTCTAAAACCTTCTTCTAATATAAAAAAGACACTTTTTTCTAAAGAAAACGTCTTAAATTTTGAGACCTTTATCTTATCGAAAAATTCATAGATTCTGAGACCTGCTTCCCAAAGAAAAAGTGTCAGATTCTGAGACATTTTTCCCGTAGAATAGGTCTAAAATTTTGAAAATCTGAGACCTTATTCCTATAGAAAAAGTATTAGATTCTAACACCTTTTTCCTATAGAAAAAGTCACAGATTCTGCGACCTTCTTCCAATTGAGTAAGTTTCAACTTCTGAGACTTTTTTTCAACAATAAAAAGTCTCAGACTTTGAGACCTTTTTCTTTTTAAAAAAGATTCAGATTTTGAGACCTTTTCCCTCAAATAAGTCTCAAATTCAGAGATTCTTCCTATAGAAAAAGTCTCAGATTTTTAAACCTTTTTCCTTTCGAAAAAGTCTCAGATTCTGCGACCTTTTTTCCTATAAATAAGTCTCAAGTTTTGATACCTTTCTTCCGTAGAAAAAGTCTTAGATTCTGAGACTTTTTTGCTATTAAAAGTTTTTGGATTTCGAGATTTTTAGAAAACTTCCTTCTTTCTTCTTTTTCTTTCTTTTCTTTTCCTTTCTTTTTTTTTCTTTCTTTTTTTCTTCTTTTTTTTTCTTTTTGAAATTTGGTCTGGGGGGGGAAATTTCCCCTTTTTCCCCCCCCTTGTACCCGCGCATGTAGTTATTGATAAAAAAGTTTTCTAGCGAAAATAAGTAATCGATAACAAAGTTTTCTAATAAAAATTAGTTATCGATAACAAAGTTTTTTAAGGAAAATTATTTATAGATAATTAAGTTTTTTAACGAAAATTAGTTATCGAGTATCGATTACAAAGTTTTCTCACGAGAATAAGTTATCTATGTATCGATAACAAAGTTTTTTAAAGAAAATTTGTAACGATATCAAAGTTTTCTAAAGAAAACTAGTTATTGATAACAAAGTTTTGAAAAAAAATGTTATCGATAACAAAGGTTTCTAAAGAAATTTAGTTACCGAATGCAAAATTTTCAAAGGAAATTAAGATATCGAAAACAAATTTTTCTAAATAAAATAATTAATCGATAACAAAGTGTGCTAAATAAAATTAGTTATCGATGACAGTTTTCTATAGAAAATTAGTAACAATAATAAAGTTTTTTTTTCAAAAATTAGTTATCGATAACAAAGTGTTCTAAAGAAAATAGGTAATCGATAAATAATATTTCCAAAGGAATTAGTTATCGATAAAAAAGTTTATTAAAGAAATTTTGCAATCGATAGCAAAGTTTTGTGATGAAATTAATCTATCGGTAACAAACTTTTCTTATGAGTTGTCTAAAGAAGATGAGTTATCGATAACAAACCTTTTCAAGAAAATTAGTTGTCGATAACAAACTTAGTTACCGACAACGAACATTTCTAACAAAAAACTTTTATCAACAACAAACTTTTCTAAAAATTTTATCGATAACAAATATTTCTAAAAAAAAAATTACTGACAAAAAAGTTTTTTTTAAGAAAATCAGTTATCGATAACAAAGGTTTTGTTAAGAAAATTAGTAAGTATAACCAAGTTTTCTGGGGGCTAATTCTCGTAGTCGATATCGATCGTTTTTCTACTTGAACGTGCGATTTGTCAATTTTTATGTAAGCCTTAAATTATGCTTTAATAAATACAAGATTTTTGTATTTTTAATGTTTCAGAGCATAATTTTAGGCATACAGAAAAATTTTAAAATCGCACGTTCGAGTAAAATTTCGATCGCTATCGGTTGCGAGAATTAGCCCCCTGAATGTGGCGTAGAATTATAAACCTACCAAACATAAAGAAGGACGCATGATATCTATTCGTAAAGCAAATATCATGAGCTGCCATAGACCATCTAATTTTAAAAGTATTACCCACATAACGCATTGGCAAGATTCCTAAGTAAAAAACAAAAAAACAATAAGAAAAATAATTTTAGACAATGTATTACATTAAACAGGCGCGGATTCAGAAATGAAATTAAGGGAAAAACCATGCGCCCAGGTGTTCAAAAAGACTATATTTTTAAAATATCGTTCATGGGTGCGTATGATTTTCCCCTTTTGCTGGATCCGCGGCTGCACTATACATACCCCATAGACCAGGATCATCAAAACAAGAATGATGATTTGATACAGTTACTAAAGGTACGCCAGGAGGTCTTTTAGCAATGGCCTCTAACAGTCTTTCTTTGTTGTAAACACGTGTTGTATTCATAAATACTGTAAATATATATAAATAGTTTTTTTATTAGTACTTTGAAGAATGTTTTAATACTATAAAATTACTAATAAAATTACTAAAAAAAAAAAGTATAAATTCCAGTGGCATTTGTGAGTAATTGAAGGATGGAATGCTTGTTATTTAAATGAAAAAAATGTATATAAAAAGAATTATATGAAATACTTTTTGATGTACATGAAAATATTTCTATGACTGGCATGTAAAAAGTACTATGTGATTTTAAATTAGTTTTTAGTAAATCTAATAAGCCAATATCTATGATTTTATTTTTCATTTGTATATGCTGTCTATAACTAACAATAAGTGGAGAGTATACAAAAATATAAAAAACATCTTCCATATAGGATTTTTTGCAACACAGTCGATGATTTAATAAAATAGAAGTAATGAAAAAACTAGAATGTGTATGAATGTTTTAGATAGCAAAAGATTCTTAAGGACTGACATAACTCAGTAAATTCAAAATAAGAGTTTTTGATGGATTTTGATAAATTTAATCAAAAAACATATCTTCGCAAAAACTTGTCCTTCTGTAACTATTTAAATGAAAAGATTTTCAATATTCCATTTTATTCAACTGTTTACTCAAAAATCAATATTAAGAATTTAACCCTAACTTAGATTTTCAATTCGACTTTCCAGAATTGCAGTAGCGCTTCCTTAGGCTTTCGTATTGACAAAACGGACCTGAGAGTTCGAGTGTTTTGTTGCGGAGCGTTAGCATCTATTTCAATAATCGCCAAATCTCATGTAAAAAATTGCCAAAATTCAATTTTTTTAAATTTTTGTTCAAAATAAAAATAATTTGTTTTCCTATATTCAAGTGTTTTCATTTATTTTTTTATTTAATTACAAATCATTTTTTATAATTTCAACCTAATCGAGAACTGGTAACAATGGCCGTCGCCCAGTTGTAGCGAAATCGAGCAAGGGCTTTGGTGGGAATCGAACCCACGACCCCTGTTTCATAGGCCAGCACTCTACCAACTAACCTCCAGTTGCCCCCTATTCCTACAATAATTGACAAGCTCGAGGCCACAGTTGTTTTTTAAACTCTGATTAATTTTTATAAAAAAATAAAAATTATTTTATTCGAACTTTAAAATAATATATTTTGAGTAGGTTTATTCTAGCTCGAGGTTATTATTTCCTTTACTCATTAAAACTAAGATATTTTCATAGAATAATTTTCAAGAAAATTATTTTTCTGTTTTGAATTTATTTAGGATGGTAATTATTGCAAGGGTATTTTACATGTAAACGCGAATAGTCTTTCTGTGTTATAATAATAATCGTTTTTATTATTCCTGAAGATGCCATCCAAAAGATGGAGTAATATTAAAAAGAAAAATAAGAAAGATTAAAAATGTATTAAACAGCAAATGTGGCCTTGAGCTTGTTATTTAATATAGTAATTTTTTAAAATATTTTAATTTCAATTAAATATTTTAATTATTTTTATTTAAATAATTTTATACATCGCCAAAAAATCGCCAAGTTTGGTTAGAAATCGTCATATATCACAACCCTAATTTCAACCTTTCACAAAACTATCACACTGCACTGTGACTGTGTAGATATTTATTTATCTAAACATGCCATTATTTACCTTTACCTAGTTTCATAATTATTTGTAGTACAACACATTTGTTTTTTTTTTTTTTTTCTTTTTTTGTCTATTCCTGTTATTTTCATTTCTAGCCATGACCTTGCCTAAAGTACTTGCAAAAGTGCATACATTTTGTACATATTTAAGTCATTGACTTACTAGTACTAGACAATTATCTATTTAGTGCAATACGTTACATTTCATTGTCGTTACTAACAGACTGTCTAAAGAATTCATTGATTAAGTTATGTATACCGAAATTTGAAAGAGAATAATAAATTTAAGGTCATTGAATGAAAAATTGTGATATTTGGTAATATATAACAAATTAGAAAATTAAAGTGCTACAAACCAAATTAGATGGCAATAACAATCTACAGGATTACAATGTAGATGTCGTCAATCTTTACAAGATTACAATGCGATTATGTCATAATGAACGATACACTATAACATAACCATGTTACAGACTAAACAGGCGTGACAGTAGGATTTATAAGTTATAAATTATAACAAAACAAGAAAAAAATTAATTAAATTTTTTTTAACCCAAAAAAATGTACAAAAAATTTTTTTTAGTGTAAATTCTTTTTTTGGTGTGAATTTTTTTTGAGTGTAAAAATTTTTTCAGTGACAAAAAAACGATGTTACAGATTTTTGTGGCACACTAGTGTCATTCAAAGCGTGTTTAGTGTTTTTTTTTTCCAATCTAAATTTCACGTTTTGCTCGTAACTTCCTAACCCCTAGACAAATGGTTCTTAAAGCGATCCCCCCCGGCTACGTAATGATCTGGGTCAGATGTTTTACTATATGTCTTTTCCGCTTTTTACCACATTAGCGGTCTTTAAAAAGCTGGGAATAAACAAAAAATGTACAAACTAGCGCAATGGTTCCCAACCTTTTTTACGCCACGCCCCACAGTGGATCGTGTAGAAGAAACACCCCGTCATTATTTTTTCGCTGTTTTTATTAATGAAAAAAGGCTTTTTATATGTTTTAGGGGGCTCTGACTCCGAATTTGACGAAAACAAAAAAAAAAAAATTCAAAAAAATCAAAAATGGCGATTTTTTATTTTTGCAATTTTGCAACATTCGCGTTCAATAAAGGCATACCATTATAATTTTTCTTTAGTTCAGCTTCAAATCCAAAAGTTAAACTACAAAAAAAAATAAAATCGGTCCAAATATGTAAAAAAAAAATCTACACTGAAAAAAAACAAAAATTTTAGGTTAGAATAAAAAAAAATGCCCAAGTTCTTTAAAAAATGTATGCACAGAAAACTAAAGGTGTTTACGTCCTCTTTAATTTCCATATCGGTTTTATACCCATTTTCTTGAACCCCGCCGAAATATTTGACGTTTAAAATTTCAGAGTAATTTTTTTCAGTGTATTAATTGCCGAATTTGAAAATAGTGTTAGTCAAATTATAAGGACAGATGATATTTATAATTTTAATAAAGCTTTAAAACATTTCATTTCTATTTTTCGCGTTATATCGCGTTTTGTGAATTTAGCTTTCCGCCCAATTTTTTTGCAAACCAAGCATGCAATGGTTTAAAAAAACACAAAATAAAAACAGTTTCCAACTTAAGAAGTGAAGATGTGTCAAAAGCCTTTTCGTCGAACCACCATTACTTTTTAGAATTTTTTGCAAGATTTACATTTCGCAAACGATTCACTTTTTGCAATCACAAAAAAATGGTACCAGATTGAACTTTTGTCGATTTTTTAAATTTATTGTAAAAATTGTTGAAAAAAGTATAAAAATATTAAACAAAAGAAAAAAATCGGGATCCCGAAAATCCCGAAATTGAAAATCAGAAATCCCGAGATCAGGGATTTGTCTAATCCCGAAAACCACAGGATTTCCGGGATCAGGATTTCCCGATTGGATTCCCTAGTACACACACATACACTATTAATAGAATTAAATTTACCACGTCCATTTTCTTTTCGTCTTTTCACCCAAAAATCCAGGTCAGTTTTGATCTACTCCAGGCCTATACTAAAAATAAAATAACACAATTTCTTCTCTCAATTTTCTGTCCTCAGTCCAACATTTTTAGATTTGATTTTTAGATCCTCCGTTTACAGGCAAAAAATCAATAATCCGTTTCCTCATGTTAATTTTTTTTGTTGCGGGTCGCTAGAAATTTTTAATATTGAAAACAGGTTGCGATGCGAAAGTAAGTGAGAGTCCCTGGTTTAGATGAACCGACAGACGGACGGAAAATGCCAAATTGACTTAAAAAGTGATTCTGATTCGATCGGAATACTTGATAGTGGGTCGAGGACCAATATTTCGGGTAGTTACAAACATTAGCACAAACTCATTATACACTGTCCAAAGAGTGGGGTAATGCGTAGGATTCTCTGTACACACAAAATGTTATGTCTTTGCTATATTAAAAGAGACTGATTTTATTTACAGAAAAGGAGATTAACAATTCAATATGGTATAGTAATATAAGTAAATAAAATACTAATAATGACATCTCATGATATTTGACAGACTTTCATTATACAGGTATGTCCAATATATATCATTATCCCTCTCTCTTTTTTCGGAAATCTTCGGCATGAAATCGGTTAACAGCAACACGAGTCCTTTCGCTTCTTCTTACTTCGGCTTTTACGGCTTGCGGTGAACAGGAAGATTCTTCAGGTGGTATCTCTAGTTGATCTTCATCTTGGCTGTTGCGTCCATCATCTATATTGATTTTATCGGCATAAGAAAACGGGGTTTGTAGTTCATTGTTTTCATATCTAGACTTGATTTGGTTCTGATGTCTTTTACATTTCCCAAAATCTGTTTTTACAATATATATCATGTTTCCCATAAGTTTTTCGACGGTACCTTTTGTCCACTTCGGACCTCTTCCATAATTTCGAAGGAATACAGGTTCACCAACTTTAAATTTTGTAGCATTATTTACCTTTTCTCCACCTTGCTTTGGTGTATGACTTGGTAGTTGAGTCAAAATTGTACGTATTTGACGACCATGGAGTAACTCGGATGGAGATTTTCCCTCGTTATTTGGCATGGAACGATATGTAGCTAAATATTTTAAAACAGCATTTTTAGTAGATAATCCGTCATCAATATTCTTTGCCACAGCTGTTTTAAATGTACGAACGAAACGTTCCGCTAGTCCATTTGAAGCTGGATGGAAGGGCGCGGTTGTCAAATGTTGTATACCATTAACTGCACAGAAGTTTTTAAATTCATCTGCCGTTAACTGCGGACCGTTGTCGCTAATCAACGTTTCGGGAAGTCCCTCAATAGAAAAAATAACAGAAAGCATCGAAATAGTAGCTGAAGATGTTGTGGAATTCATCTGACAAATAAAGGGGTATTGTGAATAAGCATCAACACAAATCAACCACATACTGCCAAATATAGGGCCTGCAAAGTCAATATGAACTCTTTGCCATGGACGTACAGCATCAGGCCAATTACTAAATTCTTGTGTAGGACTGGCACCATGAACTTTACATATTTCACATTTTGCAGCCGTTTTTTCGATGTCCTTATCCATCGCATTCCACCAGCAATGCTGTCTGGCTAATCTTTTCATTTTTACTATGCCCCAATGGCCATCATGAAGTAATGCTAAAATATTTTTTTGCAATGCCGTAGGAACAATTACTCGAGACAAATTTGATGACTGTAAAAAGATGACGTCATTGTGTACAACTAAGCTTGATTGTTGATTAAAATAAGGACGTAATTCCCCTTCCTTCGGTCCCAAAAATTGGGGCCACCCTGTTTGAATGTATGATTTAATTTTATTAAGTATCGGATCCTGGCAAGTGTATTCTTTGAGTATGTCGATGTTAATTGGAGTATTAAACTCTGTTATCGAATTGCAAAATTCATTATGGTCAAATTCTTGGTCCGGCCCTATCGGCAGACGCGATAATGCATCCGCGTTACCGTGTTCTGAACTGCGGCGGTACTTTATTTGAAATTGGTAGGCCATTAGGATTATTGCCCAACGTTGAATTCTATGCGCTGTCATAGTCGGCAGCTGTTTATTGGGACTGAATAAAGTCACCAGAGGTTTATGATCTGTAATCAGTATAAACTTACGGCCGTACAAATATGTATGAAAACGTTGTACTCCAAAAACTATGGCCAGAGCTTCTTTTTCAATTTGGCTATACTTTTGTTGATGTTGGTCCAAAGTCTTGGATGCAAATGCTATAGGACGTTCTATTCCGTCCGGATACAAGTGAGAAATGACTGCTCCCATCCCATGAGAAGAGGCATCAGCAGCTAAAATAATTGGTAAGTGCTCCTGAAAATGAGCCATTTCAGTAGCTTGAACAATATGGTCTTTAAGAGCCTGGAACGAATCTTGTTGAGGCTTCTTCCAGACGAATTTAGCATTCTTTTTACGTAGTTGGTTTATTGGTGCTGCAAGTTGCGAGAAATTTGGTATAAAATTATTGTAATAGTTGACCTTACCAATAAAAGCTTCAACCTCCTTTACGTTACGTGGTGGGCGGAGGTCTTTTACGGCACGAACCCCGGCTTCATCCGGTAGAATACCCTCTGCACTTATTCTTCTGCCAAGATATTCAATGTTGGTTTTCATGAATTCACATTTTGATTTTTTACACTTTATACCGTGTTCTGATAAAATGTTTAATACCTTCTCCAGTCGAATCATATGTTCTTTAACATTTACGGCCGAAATGATAATGTCGTCGAGATAATTACCACAACCCTCTATGCCTTGCAACAACTGTTCTAAAAACTTTTGAAATATAGCGGGCGCACTTGCAATACCATACGGCATCCTTTGATATTGGAATAACCCGGCTGGAGTATTCACTACCAGAACACTTTTTGAGGATTCATCGAGTTCCATTTGAAGGTAGGCTTCCTTTAAGTCTATTTTTGAAAATATCTTACCGTACCGTATTTTATGGAACAACGTATCACGGGTTGGCAACGGATATTGCTCAATATCAATTTGATTATTTACAGCCACCTTAAAATCACCACAAATACGCAATGAGCCGTCAGGCTTTGTAATCAACACAATTGGTGAAGCCCAGTCACTAAACTGCACTGGCTTCCAAATACCTTCATTCACCATTCGTTCAGCTTCCTTTTTAAATGTTGGTAACTGAGCAAAAGGAACTGGTCGGCTTTTAAAAAACTTTGGGGTCGCATCTTGTTTTAATAATATACGGGCCTTGAATGATTTAATTGTACCAATGTTTTTTTCAAAAATATTGTTGTACTTTACACACAGCTGTTTGCATTTTTCTTCTACCTCATAATCTTCTGATATGTTTGCAATTTGGTTTATGGTAAAACCAAATTGTTTAAAAAGGTCTGCTCCGAACAAATTATTACCATAATCCACATCTGTCACAACCAAAGGAACGATTTTTTCCTTAGAACCACATTTTATTTTTGTCATTAATTCACCAATGGTTTTGATACGTTTATGGCCAAAACCAAATATATCTCTTTTACACATTTGCAGTTTTGGTTTTTTTAAAAATTCGTAAGTTTTCTTAGTAATGACGGACACTGAAGCACCAGAATCTAATTGAAATTTAATTATGGCATCAGAAATTTCAACATCAACAAACATTTTGTTGTTTTCATTTTTTATAATTCCAGTTATATTAAATATATGATCTACGCTTTCATCAGTATCAACGTTGTTGTTGGTACTCTTTTCCCATTTGCTTTGATTAGTTAAACTTTTTGATAAACAAACTGCAGCAATGTGACCTTTTTTCTTACATTGGTGACAAATAACAAAACGAAATTTGCAATTTTCTCTTTCATGAGAAACACCACAACCTGTACACGACTTAAACTCTTTCTTACTTGAATTTGTAGTTTGTTTTGACATTTGCCTTTTTTCTTTGTTTAGAACATTTACACTTAGAGAACTATCTTTATTCTCTTCGTTATTTTCTTTCATGGCTTGCACGCTTTTTGTTGTCGTTTCGTAGGACTCTGCAATTAAGAGAACTTCTGCTAGCGTCGGCTGCAGCTTTTGCATAGCTGAGATGCGTACTGCATCATGTGGTGTATGAAGAATTATCATATCACGTATCATTTCATCTGTATATTCTGTCGCGCAGCTACTAGAACCACAAGAGAACTTACAGTTGCGTGCTATACCACGAAGTTCTGCAACCCACTCTCTGTATGTTTGAGTTGGTTTCATGACAAGTTTGTTAAATGCGTAGCGTGCAGAAATTATATGTACTTTCGACATAAAATGCTCCGTTAGTTTTTCTGTTACTTCTTTATATGTTTTATTTTGCAAATTTCCTCCACCAAATAATTTTTTTAACAGTTCGAAAATTTCTTCACCACTCCACGACAAAAAAAATGATTTTTTCTTTACTTCACTTATTACAGAGTAGGCAGCAAAATGTTGTTCTAGTTGTTCCAAGTACGATTCCCATGGTTGTGTTTCCTTGTTAAATGGATGGAATGTTGGCACATTGATGTTTGCCCCGACCACGTTTCCAGTCTGAGGCCTTGCTAACATAGACTGCATCCACTCCTTCTGCTCCGTAAGCAACTTATTTGCCCAAGCCTGTTGTTGGAGAAGCATCTCCTTCAATATATCGTTTTCCGTTGACATTTTCTACTTTTATTTTTCGACGCGTTATTTTTTTTCTCTACTCGTCGCCAGTATGTTATGTCTTTGCTATATTAAAAGAGACTGATTTTATTTACAGAAAAGGAGATTAACAATTCAATATGGTATAGTAATATAAGTAAATAAAATACTAATAATGACATCTCATGATATTTGACAGACTTTCATTATACAGGTATGTCCAATATATATCACAAAAAAATAAAAATGAGTTTCAATCACAAAAATGATTATATCAATTACTATTTTAATTGATTTTGCACCTATCACGAAAGTGATAATATTAATTACTAAAATTTGTAAAAGTTTAATATCGCAAAAGTGTATTTATTCTCAATTCACGGAAATTTTCGAAATCAATTAAAAAGTGTTATCAAATCAGTTAAAAAATGACTTTTTAAAATTTGTAATTAAAATTTTTTTCTCTAAAATTTTTTGAGTGTAATTCGTGAACCGACAATACCATGGTTCTGATTTATATACATACATTCCTTGTATGAGTGTTGGTTCATGAGTTATATGCATTTGAGTGCACATGTCTGCATTTTTGGGAATATGGTTTATATGCACACAAAAATTAAAAAAAATGAGTCAATGTTTTGATTACAATTTTTGTTATTTTTTTTAACTGTCGAATTACAAATTTTCAACATACCAGATTTTTTTTCGCTTTAATTTATTTGAATAGATTAATTAATTCAAATTAATCGGGTTTCACTTTTTTTATTGTTGGCAATATATTGGAAAGCGAAAAAGATGCATTTTTTGATAATTTTGTCATAAGCTTACAATTCATTCGTTAAATCAATCATTATTTTGATTAACTATAAATAAAAAATTGATCAAATTTTTGATCAAAATCGAAAAAAATTTTTGATTGAAAAAATGTTAAATCAATATAATTTGATGATTGGTATAACAATTTTCTTAAATGGAGGAATTTCAATCAAAAAATTGAATGAATCCGCGTTTTTGTTGATTGAAATGCATTTCAAATTCTTTCTGTGTAGGGAAATGTTTGCAAGATTATTATAAGAGGATTCAACAATTGTGCTTTGGTACTTTTAAATTTCCTAAATAATGGTCTTAAGGACTTTAAATTTTAATTTTAAAGAAACAAAAAGGGGTAAAGGAGAACTTTGGTACTTTTTTTAAACTAAAAACCCAAGATCTTCAGCAGAATTAAAATTCAAGACAGGCGCGGATCCACGGGGGGGGGGGGAGAATGGGATTTCTCCCCCCCCCCAAAATGATTTCGAAAGAAAAAAAGAAAGGAAAAAAAGGAAAGGGGAAAAAAGAAAAAAAAAAGAAAGGGAAAGGAAAAAAGGAAGGAAAGATAGAAAGAAAATGCTAGAATGTAAAAAATTCTTAGGGAATTTATATATGTGCTGATCATTTACGTCAGCACACATAGCCTTACGATAAAATTTTTCAGAATTAAAGAAATTGCATATGAAAAACTTAGATGGCAATAGAGTCGTGGACATTTTCTAACCGAATAACTTTCCTTATTATTTTCTATGGAAACAGTATATTTTTTTATAGAAAAATGTTTTAAAATTTTCTGACTTTACCTTTAAAAAATATTTTTATACTTATTCGACTTTGAATGAAAGAATTTTTTTAATAGAAAAATTATCTCAAATTTTATAAAAAATTTCATGTTACATTTCTATAGAAAAAATCCCTCAGCACCTGAGAATTTTTCCTTAAAAAAAATGTTTCAGAATCTGCAACAAATTTTTAGGCTAAAAAATCTCAGAATCAGCTAACATTTCTACAAGAAAAAAGTCTCACAATTTGAATTTTCTATATGGAATTATATTTCCAAGGTTAAGTTTTTTTATTGAAAACTTCTTGGGAATGACAATTTCTCTATTTCAGAAATCTTTTAAATGTGCGAATTTTTCTATAAAAAAAGATTATCAAGATCTATTACTTAATTTTTTTTATAGAAAACATGTTTTATAACTTTTTTATAGAAAACTATAGAATTCTGAAAATTTGTCTATAGGAAATGTGAAATATGTAAATATTTTAATAATAATTTTTCTATATGAAAAAATGTTTCAAAATCTAAGATATTTAAAACATTAGAGTTCATTAAAACCGTAAAATTTTTATATCGAAAAATGAAAAAAAAAATCTAGGGTTTAAGTTTTAGAAAAGTGTATCAAAATTTCCTCACAAAATGTTTTTGAACTAATAATTTTTTAGTATCTCATAATTTTCTTTTACGAAATATGATCTTAAAATATTTTTATACGAACAAGTTCTTAAAATTTGAGAATTACTTTAAAATATGAGCATTATTTCAGAGATTTTTTATAAGAAAGATACATTAGATTTTGAAAATTTTTTATATAAATAATGCCTCAGAATCTCAGATTATAGAAAAAAATTTAAAAGTCGGAGACATTTTCTATAAGAAATTGTTTAATCTGAGAGTTTTTCTTAAGAAAATACGATCTGAGAATTTAAGAATTTTTTTATATCAAAGTTTTAGAATCCGAACATTTTTCTAAAGTCAAAAATCTCAGAAATGGGTCATACTAATAATACTGTTAATTTTTTTTTCGAAATATTTCAGTTTTTATACAGAATTTTTATATAAAAGTGTACGGATCTTTTCACATTTGTGACTGAGTATAGGTCCGTTTATTTGACTATAAACGGTCTTGCTAAGGAAGTAAATCGATCCGTCAGGATTCTCTCGTGAAAATGTTTCTTGAGTTAAAAAAGTTCCCGTGCCTGATTTAAATACTATACCTTTAAGTTGATTTTTTTGGATTTTCATTTGTTACTTAATATTAAAAATATTCACGAAAAATTATACAACACCACCCCCCCCTTCCAACCAAAATTTTTTGCCTTCCAATTGCATAAAAAATTTTTTAAAAAATCTCCCCCCCCCCAAATGAAATTCCTGGATCCGCGCCTGTTCAAGAGAAGGACATATTCTGAAATTTAAAATGTTTAGGGTAATAAGGGATACCTAAGCTATTGAACTATAAAGTGTGCAGTTGTTTTCCCGAAAATCGCTTTGTTTTCGATTGTCTTTTGCCATAAAATCCTAATGTCGCATCAGTTAAGGTCTATGATTTTAAGTTGTATAGTAAATCAGTAGTTTCAAATCTAGATTTAGTTTACACTGCATTGTCTTACCTTTTAAGACAATGCAGTGTAAACACCCTATAAACAAGAAATTCATACATATACAATTACTAATACACTTAGAATGTGACCTGTTCACACAAACTATCGAAAATCACGTGATTTAAAAATATCTTAATGAACACGCGATTTTCGTATATTTTTTTTCTAAAATATGTATGTATAATTGGATTGAAAACCACAAACGTTTTTCAATTTTTTTTTTTGCTTCTTTTCGTTTATTAAAACCAATTAAGCATGAAAACATTCGACCTGCTGAAAAAATAAAAAATTGTATGTAAGTAACCATCACACCAATACGAGTAAATATGTCAAAAATAGAATAACAACAATAGACAAAAACCCCAGAAATAGACGGTATTTTTTTTTATTCAAGTTCAATTACATACAATTTACTATATGCACGAGTACGATGTGACAATGTAGAAATGTCATAGACTCACTTATTCATGTGAACACACACACATACATATAGACAGATATATAAACATTCATCCGTAAATTTTTAGTGAATTATTTAAATTTGATGTCATTTGAAATTTGTTGGCAATAGAAAAGACAAATCAAAAAAAAAAATAAAAATTGCGCAAAAATAAAGAAATAATAAAACAAAAAATATCAGCAATTATTTTTTAATTAAAAATCAAATGAAAAAAAAATTGTACACTTAAAGAATTTAAAGGGTAAAGTCAATAGTTACACAGTGAAACAACCAAAATCGGAATGCGATGAAACCAAAACAAATGAAAGCTGACCAAATCCATAAAAAACCCCTCAAGGCTTTTTTTAGTTCAGCGCTAGATTTTTTTACACTCATTTAAAGTTGGTGAACTTTCATTATAACACCGTCCGACAGCCAATTAAAAACATGAAACGGATGATAATACTTCTAAAATTAGAGATCAAATGGAGTAAAACTGCATTTACACTTTTTTAATTTTGTGATCCTGTTTCCTTTTAAAAGGACTGCAAAGTTTTAAAAGATACATTTTATAAATATTTGTATTTTGGAAATATTTGTACTTGCCCTAGGATGGCACTGGTGATGGCAAATGAAAGCGGAGAATCTCCCCTAATTTTTCCATTATATTTTGCTATATCAGGATAAAAGGAATTGGATAAAGTCATTTGAAAACTTTATCAAAATATTTTGTGGAAAATATTTTTGAATGACATTGAAGCATACATTTTTGAAACGACGTAGCTTTCCTCCTTTTTCCTGATATGTAAAAATAAGAAAATAGGAAAAGAAGAAGATCCTCCTCTTTCATTTGCTATCACTAGTGGCATCCTAGAACAAGTATAAATATTAAAAAAAATATAAAATTTCATCCTCTAAAACTTTAAAAAGAAACAGGATCACGAAAAGAAAAACTGTAAATGCAGTTTTACTACATTTAGTTTCAATTGTACATTATCCAGTTCGTGTTAAACGAATTGTTTTCATTTTTGTCGGACGGTGTAATCATAATAATAATTGCTTGAAAATTGTATAAGTGGCGTATGCTTAATGCATTGATATTTACACTTTTTTTTTAAAAAAACATTCGTAAGTCACAAAAATATTTTACAACACATTTTTGTCACTCAAAAATATTTTAACACTAAAAACAAAAAAAACACTCGAAAAAATTTTGCACTCAAAAAAAAATTTAGTAAATTATTTTTTTTTTCAAAAATTACTTAAAAAAAAGTTTTTTTTTACACAAAATAAAATATTTTTAATCAAAAATGTTATTTTTTTCAAGTTAGAAAATCACTAAAAAAGGACATTGTGGAGGGTATTCATAGAATCGGCCAAGTCGAATTAAACTTTTCTACTTGTTTTTTTTTTTACTTTTGCCAGATGAAAATAACACTGTGTGACGGTGAAAAAGTAAAAAGTAACTTTTTTTTTTTAGCGGCCCAAACTCATTTTTAGGGGGGGTCGATTTGTATGGGGGGAAATTGACCTTTTTCAGTTTTTTACGATTTACGCCAATTTAAACAAAATTAATATAGGCATGTGGGGTATCAGATTAAAGGTATTAAAAATACCTATCTTGTGGTGCTAACAACGGGCCAAAGAAGTTAATATTTTTCGACTTAGTTCAATTTTGGTCTCATGTGACCTATAGTTCCCCTATTGGTTAGCACGTAAAGAAATTTGCAATTAAATTTGCTCAACTCTCACTAAAGTACAAAGGGGCGTGCCATTATATGTATTTTTATAAATCGCAGTTTAATATTGTGTATAGCACTATTTATGTTGAAGATTTCATTGAAATCGGCTCAACCGTTTTCAGGTTCTGATATCGCAAATAGTTCGCGGTCAGTTAATTCTAGCAGTAGTATTTAAAGGAGTTGGTTAAGCCGTTTTTGCATGATAGCAAATAAGCCAGAAATAGCGTTATGTATATTACAAATTGACGTGCCATTTTACTTCCATTTGTCTAATCGCGGGCTAATATGGCATATCGTTCAACGGGAAACAGGAAAATATATTTTTTTTTAATTAAATACAAAGGGGTGCGGCATTTTAAGCCCCTTTTCCCGATCGCCATGGTAAATACCATCTGTGGTGAAAATTTGATTAAAATTGGTTTCACCGTTAACGCGTGAGTACGGATCAGACAGAAATAAATTTCAATGTATTACAAAGACACATAGCAATTCACACCTTTGTCTGGTCGTGTTATAGTTTCCGCCTCAATAAGTACTAACTAACTGTGGTGAAAATTATAATAACATCAGGTTCACCGTTTAAGCGTGATTACGGAAAGGCAGAATGAACTTTCAGTACATTGCAAAAGGATTGGCAGTTGATACCATACTAAAGTTCCCGCCTCTGTTAGTACTATCTATGCAAAAAAATTTGTTAAAATCGGTTTAGTCGTTTAAGCGTTATTAAGGAACATGCAGAAACACTTTCAGTATATTACAAAGGCGAGCGTCAATTTACGCCCCTTTTGTCCAAACGCGCTCTATTTTAATCTATAGTTCCCGCCTCGATGGTAAATATTTCATTTAATTTTAGACAGAAATAGCGTTCAATAAAATAAAGAGGAGCGCGCTATTTTTTTTTATTAAAATCGGTATAGTCGTTTAAGCATGATTACGGAACATGCAGAAAAAACTTTCAGTATAGTACAAAGGGGCGTGGCATTTTCCGCCCCTTTGTCCATACGCGCTCTATTATAATCTATAGTTTCTTTGATAAAAATATCATTAAAATCGGTTCAGCCGTTTATACGTGATAACGGAACAGGAAGAAATAAATTTTAATGTAATACAAAGGGGCATGGTATTTTACGACCCTTTTTTCTATCGCCCTCTATTGTGGCTCATAGTTTTCGCTTCGGTTAATACTATATGTGGTGAACAATACTTGAAAATCAGTTCAGCCGTTGAAGCGTTATTTAGTAATAACTTTTAGTGCAATAAAGAGGGGCGTGACATTTTACGCCCCTTTTTTCGATCGCCCTTTATTGTTGATCATAGTTTCCGGCTCGGATAACTTTTCAGTGATTGCAGGACAGGCAGATATAGTTTCAATACAAAACAAAGGGGCGTGGCATTTTACGCCTATTTTTCCGATCGCCGTATTTTTTGGCCTATAGTTCTCGGCTCGGTTAGTACTATCCGTGGTGATAATTTCATGAAAATCGGTTCAGCCGTTTTACCGTTATTGCCGGACAGGCAGATATAGCTTTAGCACGGTACATAGGGGCGTGGCATTTTACGCCCCTTTGTCCGATTGCGGTAGCTTATGGCCTATATTTCCCGCCTCGGTTAGTACTATCTGTGGTGAAAATTTAATGAAAACCGGTTCAGCCGTTTTTCTGTTATTTCCGTACATGCAGATATAGCCTTAGCATGGTACAAAGGGGCGTGGCATTTTACGCCCCTTTGTCCGATCGCGGTCGCTTATTTTCTATAATTCCCGCCTCGGTTAGTACTATCCGTGGTGAAAATTTCATGAAAATCGGTTCAGCCGTTTTTCCGTTATTGCCAGACAGGCTTTAGCTTTAGCATGGTACATAGGGGCGTGGCATTTTACGCCCCTTTGTCCGATCGCGGTCGCTTATGGCCTGTAGTTCCCGCCTAGGTTAGTACTATCTGTGGTGAAAATTTCATGAAAATCGGTCAGACGTTTTTCAGTTATTGCCGTACAGGCAGATATAGCTTTAGCATGGTACAAAGGGGCGTGGCATTTTACGCCCCTTTGTCCGATCGCGGTCGCTTATGGCCTATAGTTCCCGCCTCGGTTAGTACTATCTTTGGTGAAAATTTCATGAAAATCGGTTAAGCCGTTCTTTACTTATTGCGGAACAGACAGACAGACAGATAGACAGACAGAAAGACAGACAAACCAACAATCAGCTTTATAATATTAATAGGGATAATAGGGATTTTACACCTTACTCGTATTCTTCGTTATAAATTTATGACTTATTTTATACCTTACTGGTATTCTTTGTGATAATGTGGATGCATTACTTTGAGTCTCATCGCCTGTTAAAATCATCAATGCAGCAATGTATAAAATAAGAGATCCTATACCTTATTTTATACCTTATTTGGTAATCTAAGTTTTGCTGGGCATGGGCTGCAAAAAATGTTGCATTTCACGCACCCCAGCAGAAATTATGCTGAACTAGCAGCAGCTTTTGAAAGGGAATTCCGAGTCAAGAAGCGCATATAAACCACAAAAAAATAAAATAACACGTAAAAAATATCGTGTTTTTCAGAGGTTGGTTTAGTTCCACAAGGGGGAACTTTGTTCTCCCTGGTCCGATTTTGCCTATTTACCAGCTTAACCTGCCTAGGACCATAAGACATATTCGTGCCAAATTTCTGGAGGCTAGCTGTTTTATTTTGGACTGCATCGTGCCATCTACAGACGGACGGACGGACATTCACAGAATGTCTTAGAATCGATCATGGATCAATAATATATATACTTTATGGGGTCCCCGACTGATATTTCGATGCGTTACAAACGGAATGACAAAGTGAGTATACCCCCATACTGTGGTTGGAGGGTATAAAAATATTGATAAAAAAAAAATATTGATGAAAAAAAATATTGATGAAAAAAATATTGATGAAAAAAAATTGATGCAACAAAATATTGATGAAAAAAAAAAATACTGATGAAAAAGTATTGATGAAAAAAAATATTGATGAATAAAATTTTGATAAAAAAAAATATTTGATGAAAAAAAAAAATGATGACAAAAAAGTTGATAAAAAAAAATATTGATGAATAAAAATATTGATTAAAAATAATTTTGATGAAAAAAAAAATGATGAAAAATATTATGTTCAGTTTTATTCAGCATCTGGTGAAATCTTTTTTTAATTCACCACGAGGTGAATTATTATCCAAGTTTCTAAATTTTTTGGTTTTAAGAAAATGTAAAAAGTAATTCTTATCATGTTAAAATGTTTCCGAAAAAGATACTTTTTTCATAGGAAAAGTCTGTGAATTTTTCTATAGGAAAATTTTTAGAGTTTTTCTATGGGAAAATCTAAGTTTTTTTCAGAAAAAAATTAAGAACAGTGTCTCAGAATCTGAGACTTTTTCCAACAAAAAAATGTCTCAGAGTCTAAGACTTTTGCTAAAGGAAAAATGTCTGAAACTTTTTCTGAGTCATATTTCCTATATAACTACACCAATACCCCGGTTTGCGTCGCTAATTGGGACCGGAGAAACGCGACGCAAACCGAATCGACGCAAACCGAAGCACGATTTTCCATACGATTCTATGGATTTTCATTTAATTGGTTCCAAAACTCATAATTTTAGCTGAAAAAGTGAATTATCAATACAAAAGACATATTTTTTTAATAAAAAATTAACTTAAACTGGCAACCAGTAGACCACTTTCACAAATATTAGACTAAAATGGGGAATCCCCTTTTTCTGTTTAAGGTTTGTGAATACAATTATACATATGAAGGTTTCTATTTCAAACGTACCACGAAAAAAATGTTGTTGGATCAAAGTCAAACTTTGGGAGCTTATTGCCCTATTTGAAAGTAACAAATCGTGGAACAAAAGTTTTCGTTTTTCGGAAAAATGGGCGAGATAGGCGTGGTCAAACATGGTAAAAATTACCGATTTTAGCATGATGTCTCTTTATATTTATTTTTTTCTACAGTAAGTCAACGATTCTGAAATTTTCGAAACACATCTTGTTTATAGTGTTTTGTATGGGCTATCGATTGGCATTATTAGTTTTTGGGAAAAATTCAGAACTATGTCTGAATTTTTCAAATGAAAAATAAAAATCGATGTAGCAAAAAACACGCCATTTTTAATTTTTTTAAAAAAAAATTTTAAATTAAAGTTCATTTCATTCTCTACATCATATCAAATTTTCAGAGAGCAGTTATTTTTGGTTTTCGAGAAAATTGGCTTTAAAGTTTGAATGTCTTATTTTATTTTCCATATCACTCATACGCCACGATACATTTATTTTTGCACTTACCAAAAGCTTGTTTAATTCTGTTTAGATAATTGATTTAGAGCTGAGTTGTCTTATTTGTAGGAATTCGACTGTTTTTTTGTTGACCAGAGACATACAGTGCCATCGCTTACTCGTTTTCTGTGTAATAAGAATGACAATTTTTTTGAACTTTAAAATCTTTGAAATGATGAAGTAGGTTTGTAAAATTTTTGAAGTGCAGACTTTAAAATATTTTTTGGAACTTGTCTACTTCTGATATATTTAAAATTTTTATATGTAAGGCAATGCGTTTAACATCAGAGTATTCTTAAAAATTAACAACGACTGTGAATATTGTTGCCTGGATTTATTCCAGTAAATGGCTAAGCGGCGTCCCAGAATTTCAACAATCATAAGGCAAAGATCACTTCTGAAATATTGTCATTTTATTGATGTTGAATGCAACTTTGATACGAAGAATCTTGAAAAACAGTCGAACTCTTATTATAAGTATGACAAATCAATTGAGTCCGGCCGAAACCAGTTTTTCGAGGCCAAACCGAAACCGAACCAAAACCGAAACTAAAACTGAAAAAAATTAATTCCTGGCTGAATAAAATTTTTCTATATTTCTGTTTTAAGATATACAGCACTTAATGTTTTTAAGCCATAGGAATTGTTGTATTTATTAAAAAATATACTACTATATATTTTAAAAAAACTTACGAAAAAATCATATTTAAATAAACTTAAAAAAAATTGTTCATTAAATCTGTAGATTAAGAAAAAAAAAATTATTTGAACTGAAACTGTAACAAGTTAATTGGAAAACCTTGTTACATTTTTTAAAATGGACTGAATCAAGTGTAATGATACTCGAAATTGAAAAATTCAGCAACTTTTTTATATATTTTTTAAAATACTAAAATTTTGCCGAATACCGAATAGAGGCCGAAGCCCCATTATTTGGCCGAAGTCAAGAACGAAACCGAATATTCGGTTGGACTCTACAAATCAGCTCTAAATCAATTATCTAAACAGAATTAAACAAGTTTTTGGTAAGTGCAAAAATAAATGTATCGTGGCGTATGAGTGATATGGAAAATAAAATAAGACATTCAAACTTTAAAGCCATTTTTCTCGAAAACCAAAAATAACTGCTCTCTGAAAATTTGATATGATGTAGAGAATGAAATGAACTTTAATTTAAAATTTTTTTAAAAAAAATTAAAAATGGCGTGTTTTTTGCTATATTGATTTTTATTTTTCATTTGAAAAATTCAGACATAGTTCTGAACTTTTCCCAAAAACTAATAATGCCAATCGATAGCCCATACAAAACACTATAAATAAGATGTGATTCGAAAATTTTAGAATTGTTGAGTTACTGTAGAAAAAAATAAATATAAAGCGACATCATGCTAAAATTGCTCAATTTTACCATGTTTGACCACGCCTCTCTCGCCCATTTTTCCGAAAAACGAAAACTTTTGTTCCACGATTTGTTACTTTCATATAGGGCAATAAGCTCCCAAAGTTTGACTTTGATCCAACAATATTTTTTTTTTTTCGTGGTACGTTTGAAATAGAAACCTTCATATGTACATTAGGGTGGTTTTTTATTTTATTTTTTTTGAAATTTCGAGGAGCGCCCAGCGGATTTTTGTGCCATTTGATGTTAAAATAATTATGTAAAAATTTGAGCTAAATCGGATAAAATTAACCCGAGGCGCAAGGAGGTCAAAGTTTCGAGAAAAAGCCAAAATGGCCAAATTTTGAAAAAACTAAAAAAAATGTAAATTTTGTAGAAATAAAAAAAATAAAATATTTTTTATTTAACTTTCTTGCAATAATACTCAGAAAAAATTATCTTAACTTTTTATGACGGCAGTAACACTTTCAAACATGAAATACAAAAATTACCATGCATTTTGGGGAGTACCTGAAATGATTTTTGTATTTCATGTTTTCATGTTTGTATTTCATGTTTGAAAGTGTTACTGCCGTCATAAAAAGTTAATATAATTTTTTCTGAGTATTATTGCAAGAAAGTTAAATAAAAAATATTTTATTTTTTTTTATTTCTACAAAATTTACATTTTTTTAAGTTTTTTCAAAATTTGGCCATTTTGGCTTTTTCTCGAAACTTTGACCTCCTTGCGCCTCGGGTTAATTTTATCTGATTTAGCTCAAATTTTTACACAATTATTTTAACATCAAATGGCACAAAAATCCGCTGGGCGCTCCTCGAAATTCCAAAAAAAAATAAAATAAAAAACCACCCTAATGTACATCCATTATATTTATGTTAAAAAATAAATATTCATGCGACGCAAACTGAAAAATAATAGACGCAACTTTAAAGCAATGCGATGCAAACTGAAACAAATACGACGCAAAACGAAGCGACGCATGGTGTATATCAATGGTTCCCAACCTTTGATTCTCGCCCCACTAGAGGGCAATTTGAAGGTTCCAGGGGGGCAACGAGCAAATTTTCAAGATTTTTTTTAGTAAAATTAACTACAAAAACTATTCTTTTTGCAAAATTAACTACAAAAATCTCGTTGATTTCTTAACATTTTTACTAAAAACATAATTTAAATGTTTATTTTACAAAAACTTTGCAAAACAAGTAAGAATTTTTCATAAGAAACAAAAATTAGAAAAACTAAAAAATTTATCCTTAGTGTAGGGGGAACAAGACAATTTTTTTAACTTAAAAGTGGGGCGTGGCGTAAAAAAGGTTGGGAACCATTGGTGTATATGAAATAAGACACATTTCTTATAGTTGTATAGAAAATATGGGTCATTCCACACCAAATGTCCAGCGAAAAAAAACATGTGTACCGTAAATTTCGGAATAGGTTGTATGGATAGCCCTATATGGATCTAAGAAAATTGAGTTTTTGGTTTTTCAATTTTTCAAAAACTGGGCTTAGAGGCGTGGTAAAATATTGGATAAATGGTCAAATTTGTGTCGAGTTGCCTTGTTTAAATATTTATCAAATTAAAACGGAATGCACAACATTCTCAAAAATTTTCAATCTTGAAAAGTTTTGTATGGGCTATCGATTAAATTTTTTTTGGAAAACTTTCAGAACCCGTTCTGAAATTTTGTTTTTTTTAAAAAAGTAAATTTATCAAAAATCCGGCCACTTTTGCTTTTTTTTTTTAATTTTAGATGTGTGTCTATCCACACAAAAAAATTCAGAAATTCGCTACGTTAAAACAAGAACGTCCAGTTTTTTAATTCACGGTAAACATGTTTTTCTGTAGCGGGACATTTGCTGTGGAATGCCTCATATACCCTTTATAAGTAAGTAAAGAAGGTATAAAAATTATCTACAGAAGGTAAACGAAATTGAAAGCATTTCTTTTATAACTCCTTTCAATTCAGTTTTTTAAATTACAAACATAAAAATAGTTTCCTGAAGTCTTAATAACAAACGGATAGCTGAGGTTGTCATTTCAACTTTTACCGTGTACGTTGCAGTTGCACATAATCATTTTAAATAAATAATTCTAGAATTTGTTGTTTTGCTTCTTCTGGTTCCGTGGTATTTAGACCAAAAATTTGTTGTCATGCATTAAAATGAATTTTGTGGTATTCAAAGCCTACAAGGACAATTGCAGTCTAGTAGTGTGTTTCCTTTCATGTTTCACTTTCAAAGGACTCTTTGATTTTATATATGTATGCATATGAAGAAAAAACCCAAACTAAACATTTAAACATGAGTGAGTGACATCATTTCAATTGACTTTTTTTCTATTAGTCGACAACAATATATGAACATAAGGGTAGAGCAAATTTTTCTTTTTTTTTTAATTTCAAAATCATAGGGGTCGGATAAGTTGCCCTATTGTTGCCGAATCTTTTACCCTTTAATATGTTTAAAAAAATATAAATTTCAAGGGATTTTTCTTTGGAGGTGGGGACTTTAGCGGGGGCTGTGGGGGACACCTCCTCCACATAGTAATAATCATAATCCCACGATCTGACTGGACAAAAAATTTGTAGAATCGATAGAAGTGTTCCACAAAAAAATTTAAAAAAATAAAAAAAAGAGTAAAAACATTTTCAAAAATGAGATTTCAATTTTAAAACTTAGGTTAGGTCAAGTTATAAGTGGCTACTGATGATTTACGTCAGCACACATAGACTCTGAGGTCCGTTGTGACACGGGACTGTAATAGGTTTCCCTACTAGTCCTTGCCGTTAAACCAATTTGAGCTCCTAATGAAACCCCTAAGATATCGAATTTTGACAACCGGCAAATCATGCAACTCCGGCAGAAGTTATTTGACGGCACATTTAACCGCTCTGCGTGCTTCCGTATAAGACAGTGTCCGGTAATTACAACAAACACTGTCGAAATCTCTCCACTTGAAAGCGATATAAGCTTTTCAGAAACATAGACACCAGGGATGGTAATCCACGACCAGGATGGTATTTTAGTATTTTAAAACTTAAAAATCGCATAAAAAAGATCACTTTTGAAATTTTTGTTTGTATTTTTTTCTAAAAAGTACGTAAAAAACAAAAAAATTTAAAATTCTGTGTCTTTTAAACGGGTCATCAAAAAAAATTTGAAAATTTACCAAAAATATTTCAAAGGGTACTTCAAACTGTTAAAAAAATTAAAAATCTAAAAAAAAAAGTTCAAAGTGTTCGATTTGACATGGAATGCCCCATATACAGTGGGCGACAATACATTGGACACTTTTCTATAGTAGATGCAATTTGGTAAAGACAAAGCTAACAACACTAAACGTTATTATCAATCGACTATTACTAAAAAAAATGCTTTATAGCAAATTTTCCAAGCTTTAATTTAAGCTTGATAGCATCCAGATTGAGCAAATATAAAATGAGATACGAGGGTCGCGCTGGTAAATTAAATTATTTATAGACATTTCGTGGAAAATTTTTAAAAAATATTTTTATGTCGAGTTCAAACATAAAAAATTTTAAAAATAGTCCAAAAGTTTTTATTCAGGAATTAGCGAATTTTTCCAACAAGCCAAACGATTAATGAAATTTGTTAAGTGCAGTAAAAAAAGTGCAAATTGGAAGTCAAAAAATAAGGATTTCTTCTACTGTACTTAAAAAATTTCAATGCTCGTTTGGGTTGTTAAAAAAATTCGTTGATCACTGAATAAAAACTATTGGACTATTTTTAAAAATTCTCCCTTTTATGGGCGTGGTAATAAAAAATTGTTTTAATAATGATACAATTGTATTACTTTTGTGCAAAAATCATAATAAAAATAGTTTCTCTAGGGGAAAGTGTCGCCCAAAGCCTCCGTAAAATCTTACTCCCCCCCCCCCCTCAAAAACCACCCCTGACATTTTTTAAATTTGTTTCATTTTGAAGGGTATAGAAGATTCGTCACAGCCGAATTTAACACTTTCACTTCTTTTGTGTTAATATTTACCCCTAAAAGTTAACTATTCCGTCGCCGACGGTTTTCAAATTCGATAAAAAGGATAATTTGCTCCACCATAATGTATATGGTAAAAGTGTTTACTTAATATTTATTTAATGGTTTTCGTACTCAAATAAACATGTACAAATGTACATGTTTTGGTCTTGCAACACTTAATTTTGCAAACCTTTTTGGCGCCATTTAAACTAAAACATTCATTGTATCAAGTATTTAAGTATAAACAAATAGGTTAAGAATATCGGGGTCAATTGTTTGCTAAGTTAATTAAAATTTAATAGAATTTGTGTTGTGTTATTTCTTAATAATAATAATAATTAAAAAACTATCTAAGGATACACTTAAATCACTAAAGATACACTCATAAAAATTATTGCAAGTGCTATATAACAGTTGTTGCTTGTTTTTAACAAGAAAAAGTGGCAACCCTATTTAAAAAGACGGACAGACGTTTTAGAATCGGTCAGGGATTGATAATTTAATGTCCTCGACTGATATTTCGATGCGTTGCTCACGGAATGACAAAGTGAGTAAACCCTTATAATGTGGTTGAAGGGTATAATAAATTTCTTTAAAAGTCAAAACTTTCACCTAAAAACTTGGCCGATTTTGCTGAGATATGCCAATCTGACCAGGAATATCACAAATATATATGAGGCATTCCACACCAAAAGTCCAGCGAAAAAAAACATGTGTACCTTAAATTTCGGAATAGGTTGTATGGGTAGCTCTATACGAAACTAATAAAATTGCGTTTTTGGTTTTTCAATTTTTCAAAAACTGGGCTTAGGAGGCGTGGTCAAATATTGGAAATATGGTAAAATTTGTGTCGAGTTGCCTTGGATAAATATTTATCAAATTAAAACGGAATGCACCACAATCTCAAAAATTTACATTCTTGTGCAGTTTTGTATGGGCTATCGATTAAATTCTTTTTTTTTTTGGAAAATTTTCAGAATCCGTTCTAAAATTTTCCATTTTTTAAAAAAGTCAATTTATCAAAAATCCGGCCACTTTTGTTATTTTTAAGTTTAGATGTTTGTCTACCCTCACAAAAAAAAATCAGATATGTGTTTTTCGTTTTTTCGAGAAAATCGCATTTGAATATTAAATTTCCTAACAATTTTGTAATTTGCTTGTATTTTATTGTTTTAACGTAGCGAATGAGTATTGATTACACTGTGCAACAAATTTTGGGTCATCGCATTGAGCCTCAATGCCTTCAACACCATATGAAAGTAGACTATCAAGTGGACAAAATCACCAAAGGGTTTTGCAAAGTCAGTTCGGATTTCTTTTTTATAGCCCACTGAAGTTTTCATATTTTTGACAGAGGCGTTTGGAAAACGTCAAAAATACTATAATAAAAACACATCTAAGCTTCAAAGTATGATTTGATGTCGTCAGTGAAATTTTATGGCGGTTCTTTTCTTAGAACATTTTAACCCTCTAACTGCCATTTTAAGGGGTCATTTTAGTCCTTTTTCAAAAACTAAACACAGTAGTCTAATAAAAAGTCCATTTAGAGGGTTAAAATGTTCTACAAATATTTTCCTCATAAAATTTCACTAGGGGTTGTCAAATGCTCAAAGTTTGTGCGACATGCGCAAAGTGCTTAAAAAGGGTCAAGTATAAATAATCAATGTTTGTTATTATTTTTTACCAAAGCAGTGTTAAAAAATATCGACAAAAAACAGTGCAAATATACTTTTGAGCTTAAAATGATGTTCTGATGTGTTTTATAAAATTTTATGATGATTCTTTTCTTTGACCAAATTGACCCTCTAGCTCCAGTTTTAAGGGGTAATTTTTGTCCTTTTTTAAACGAAATACAAAAAAGTCTATAAAAAAAGGCAGTTAGAGGGTTAAAATGTTTAACAAATATTTTCTGCATCAAATTTTACTGGGGCACATCTAAGACAGAAAGTTCGTCCAGCATATAGAAAATGCTTAAAAATTTTAAAGTATTAAATTTTTTTTTTTATATTTTTTTTTTTGGGCCGAAATATAAAAAAAAACAAGGAACAAATTCGACTTTGTCGAATGTATTATTACCCTCCATTTACGGTACAATGGACTATTTTAAGTCTGAGCGCCATGGACTTGCCTAAAAATTTTCCTATTTTTAGGCTTGTACAACCCACCTTAAACTCAACTCAACCCTCCACGATGTAAAAAAGTTTATTTGCAAAAAAAAAAAACAAAACAAAAATTAAAAAAAAAAATCCGCGAAAAAAATTTTTTGGTAAAAAAAAAAAATTTATGAAAATGTTGTTTTTTTGTTAAAAATATGTTTGTACTTGTTTAAATACCCTTCGGTGATCAATTCTGTTCACATGTGTCAACCAGCAGCCGAATTAAAGCATTTTCTGTTTTTAGGTTATGTTGAATGTACCACAATTTTCGAGGTGTTCTTACATTTTCGTTCATAACTTTTGAACCGCTAAACCGATTTCGCTCAAATGCAATACCAAACTGCTTAGTTATATTTTTTAATACTTTGGCCGTGATCACCAAAGTCGAATTTAACTTTGTTGCTTGTTTTTTTTTTATATTTCGGCCCAAAAAAAATATAAAAAAAAAAATTAATACTTTAAAATTTTTAAGCATTTTCTATATGCCGGACGAACTTTCTGTCTTAGACGTGCCCTAGTAAAATTTGATGTAGAAAATATTTATAAAACATTTTAACCCTCTAACTGCCTTTTTTTTATAGACTTTTTTGTATTTATTTTAAAAAAGGACAAAAATTACCCCTTAAAACGGGAGCTAGAGGGTTAATTTGGTCAAAGAAAAGAATCATCATAAAATTTTATAAAACACATCAGAACATCATTTTAAGCTCAAAAGTATATTTGCACTGTTTTTTGTCGATATTTTTTAACACTGCTTTGGTAAAAAAAAATAACAAACAATGATACTTGACCCTTTTTAAGCACTTTGCGCATGTCGCACAAACTTTGAGTATTTGACAACCCCTAGTGAAATTTTATGAGGAAAATATTTGTAAAACATTTTAACCCTCTAAATGGACGTTTTATTAGACTTCTGTGTTTAGTTTTTAAAAAAGGACTAAAATGACCCCTTAAAATGGCAGTTAGAGGGTTAAAATGTTCTAAGAAAAGAACCGCCATAAAATTTCACTGAAGACATCAAATCATATTTTGAAGCTCAGATGTGTTCTTATTATAGTATTTTTGACGTTTTCCAAATGCTTTTGATAAAAAAATAAAAACTTCAGTGGGCTATAAAAAAGAAATCCGAACGGATTTTGCAAAACCCTTTGGTGAATTTGTCCATTTGATGGTCTACTTTCATATGGCGTTGAAGCCATTGAGGCTCATTTTTCTTGTTGCACAGTGTTATTTGCCTAAATATTACTCATACGCTACGTTGAAAGAAGAAAATACAAGCAAATTACTAAATTGTTATGAAATTCAAAATTCAAATACGATTTTCTCAAAAAAAACGAAAAACACATGCATGTTTTTGTGTGTATAGATAACCTGACCAACTGCTTTTGACTGAAAAGCGGGATCATAATGTTGAAAAAGCGGGATTTTGATCTAAAAAGCGGGATTTTTTTTTTAAATAAGTAAAACTCGACTTTACCGAACCCACGAATACCCTCCGAAATGCAAAAAAATTGTGGGAATACTTTTAAGGGATTGTAATTTTTTTAAAATGCATAAGAAGTTTGACTACAAAATTTGATCAGATGCATTTGATCAGATGCAATTACGAAGACAAATTTGAGACGAATCTCGTATCTAATAGATTTTATCAGATACAATTGATATAATTACAGATAAGATAAAATCTAATAAATTTTTTCACAGGGCTTTTAAATTTACGACTTTATTTTAAGAAAATGGTATCAGAATTTTTGTTTTTAGGAACATTTTTTAGAAACCGATAGTTTTTTAGAATCTAAGACTTTGCTTTTATGAAAAATGTTTCAGCATCTGAGGATTTTTGTATACAAAAAAGTTCTTAGAATCTGCACAGAAAATAAATTCGTCAAATTTAAATCAACAAACATCAATTGTAAATCAACCAAACATGATATCAACCAAACATTTTGTAAAAACGGCCGCCTGTCAGTCCATAATACAAAATTTTGATTTTGTTTTCAACAAACTCAGTCAAGTAATTTTATTTCAAAACTCTTTTATCATTACAATTAATAGTGTTTGTGTTTGTTAAATTTCTTTGTTGAAAAAAAAGTTTCATTTGTCAGATCAACAAATTGTGTTCGTGTTTGTTGAATTTCTTTGTTGAAAAAAAAAATATATTTTTTACTTTTGTTAGATCAACAAACTGTGTTTGTTGAATTTCTTTGTTGAAAAAAACAAAATTCTTTTTTCAACAATCAAAATTTACAAACGTTTGTTGACATTACAAATTTCCGTATAGGAGCACTTTCAGTGAAAAAATGTCAATATAACAATCCGTTTTTTTTTTTTTTTGTGTGAGAATTACCTTAAAATATGAGAATTATTTCAGAATTTTTCCAGAAGTAAAGTGCATCAGAATTTGGAAACTTTTATATAGAAGGAATGTCTCCGCATCTCAGAATATTTCTAAGAATGAGACATTTCTATAATAAAATGTTGAATCTGAGAATTTTTCTACGATCAAAGAATTAATGAACTTTTTTTATATGAAAAGGGTTTTAAAATCTGAACATTTCTCAGAAAAAGGTTATTTTTCTATATAAATAATGTTTTAGAATCTAAAAGTTTTTTTGTAGTTAAAATTCCTTAACATCCGAGAAATTTTGTGAAGGAAACATGTATTAAAATTTAATGCTTTTTTTATTGAGTTTTTTCGGAATATTGGAAGTGTCACAAATAAAAAAATTTATATAAAAATTAAATTTGACTGAAAAAGATCTTATCTTTGATGTAAATCGGTCCGGTAGGGTTCTCTTGTCAACATTACTTACACGGTAAGAAATATAATATGAAATTAAAAAAAATTAAATTAATATGCTCAAAAATATCTTACTCAAAATACGAGTATAATAAAAAAACAATAAGTTGTACTTTGCTATTCCAAAACCCAAAAAGCGAGATAAAGCGGGATGAAGCGGGACTTTTGTTAAAAAAGCGGGATGAAAAATCAAGGCGGGATCAGACTTAAAAAAGCGGGATAATCCCGCCAAAAGCGGGATGGTTGGTCAGGTTATGTATAGACAAATATCTAAACTTTACAAAAAAAAAAAACAAAAGAGGCCGGATTTTTGATAAATTGACTTTTTTAAAAATGGAAAATTTCTGAACGAGTTCTGTAAATTTTCCAAAAAAAAATGTAATCGATAGCCCATACAAAACAATACACAAATGTAAATTTTTGAGATTGTGGTGCATTCCGCTTTAATTTGATAAATATTTAAACAAGGCAACTCGACACAAATTTTACCATTTTTCCAATATTTGGCCACGTTAAGCCCAGTTTTTGAAAAATTTAAAAAAAAAACGCAATTTTCTTAGCTACATATAGGGCTATTCGTACAACCTATTCAGAAATTCACGGGACATATGTTTTTCTGTAGCGGGACATTTGGTGTGGAATGCATTCAGCTGCATTCAAGTTGTCTTTCGAAAGTTAGCGTGTTTTCAACACACAGCCTTTATAACAGAAACGAAGGCCTTGTGGACTTGCGGTGGAAAAAGTGGTCAAAAACTGTGGAAAAACCAGATCATATGTATATTAGGCTGAGTAAACTTAATGAAGGACATAAACCGTCACGCTATTGGAAGTCAGACAAGAATTTTGATTAATATGGAGAGCAGAAACAACAATCCACCCCCCCCCCCCCCCTTCCTCGAGGCATCACTTCAGGATCAGGAACTGGTCTTGTGGACATTACTTAATGCAAAGCCTCAAAAGAACAATTATTAAAAAATATAACTAATAATGCAAACTAGAAGATCTCATAAATATTCTAGAAAACAAAAGATAAAAAATTTTCAAGAACAAAGAAATGGCACGACAAAGAAATGCGTAATCAAAATGCTATCATAAAAATAATTCATAAATGTCAAATAGTGCATTTACATCGTACCTCTTATACTCAATTTACATATTGTCAACTACACTCAAACAAAAATTGTAGCAAAAAAAATCTTGTACACCTAGAAAAATAAACGAATTTTGAAAAAGAAAAATTTTGCTTATTGTTGAAATTTGTAAAATTACAGAATATGATAACACACTTTTAAGATTTAACAGTGTTTTTGAATGTATATTAATGAATTGTTACATCAATATGAAAAATTATTGCATAATTTTTCGTCCAATGTTACTTATCATTAATAAGATGAGTAAGAACATTGATGATATGCTTCATAATATTGATTATGAGTGTCATTAATATGATAACACTTTTTTTCATAAATTTTGATGATATTGTCATCAATATAGTGAAATTTTTTATCATAATGTTAACAATCAGTCATCAAAATTGATGAAACTATGTCATCAATTATCCATAATTTTGATGATGACTAATAAAAGAGTTCATCAATATATTATAATAATATATAATTAATTATATTACCAAAAAATGTGTGTCTGAAATTTTAAAATGTTTTCAATTTTTTTTTTCGAATCTAATGTAAGAAAATTTACATTTTTTTAAAGCATTTTTAATGAACTTTTTGTCTCTCGGAATTGGGAGATTTTCCAAATTTTTTCTGAACTTAGAAAATTTTTAATTTTTTTTTTTCTAAAAGAAAATTTACACTTTTTTAAAGCATTTTTAATGAGCTTTTTGTGTCTCGGAATTGGGAGATTTTCCAAATTTTTTCTGAACTTAGAAAATTTTTAATTTTTTATACCCTCCAACTACAGTATGGGGGTATACTCACTTTGTCATTCCGTGTGTAACGCATCAAAATATCGGTCTAGGACCCCATAAAGTATATATATTTATGAGTTAACACGACGCAGTCCAAAATAAAAGAGCTAGGCTCCCGAAATTTGGCACAAATATGTCTTATGTTAATAGGCAGGTTAAGTTCGTAAATGAGCAAAATCGGACCAGGGGGCAAAAAGTTCCCCCTTGAAGAACTAAACCAACCTCTGAAAAATAGCATTTTTTTTACGTGATTTTTTGTGTTTTTGTTTAACAAATGCAACATTTTAATGGTACAAGAAGTTCAAAGTCCTGTACTTGCACCCAGAGAATTAGAAAATGTGTTTTTTTCGGCAAATGCTTTTTTTTTTTATTTCAAAAGATAAATCAATTTAGATTAAACACAAATTCTGGTCATGAAAAACTAAAGAAAATAAGCTACATTTGTTAGAGCTTTTTTGCTTATTTTGGAAATAACTGCTTATTTTTGGTTATTTTTCGTTTATTGGCTTTTTTGCTTTTTCATTTGTTTTTATACCCTCCACTCTAGTGATAGAGGGTATATAAGTTTGTCATTCCGTATGTAACACATTGAAATATTGGTTTAGGACCCCATAAAGTATATATATTCATGATCCTTGATCGATTCTAAGTCGATCTAGCGATGTCCGTCTGTCTGTCTGTCTGTCTGTTGAAATCACGTTTTTGGCTATAATCCAGAACTGATTTAAACGCCTGGGGTACCAAAAGTTGCGTAATTCTCCTAGGCAGAATCTGATGGGTTTTTTTTTTAAATCGGTTAAGTATTTTAAAAGTTATGAGTGAAAATGTAAATTTTGATGAGTGAAAATGTGAATTTTACACAAAATAAATGCTATAACTTGACACCTGTTGAATGAATATAAACGAAACTTTGAATTTAATGTAATTTTATCATTCCTAACACTCACAAAAAATTTGGGCCGAATCGCACAATGGGGCGGGGCACCAGCAATTTAACCCAAAATTTTAAAATGATTTATCTTGGCTCATGGTTGACATATTCAAATTAAATTTTAAATAGGTTCATATTTTATTGTTCTCAACGTTTTTCTGGTTATTTTGGTACCAATTATGGCAAAATCAGTCTAGGGGTTAAGAAGCTATGAGCAATTGAGATGAGTTTCAATACAAACCTGCATGAAATGGCGTGGCAGCGCGCCATTTGTATTAATAGAAGTAAAAAAATACGTAGTATGTGTAATACACGTGGTTGCTTTTATACAATTTTCATAATTTTTATATAATTTTCATACATATTTATAAAATATTTATTTTTTTTGTTATTTAAATATTTACATTGCACTATGGTTCCGTTCAACACTTTTCTTGACCAAAATTTCAAAAATGGAAAAATTTTTGGTTGGAAATAGGTTTTGTGTTAAAAATTTTTATAGTTTTTTTGTTTTCGATGTATGATATTATAGGAAATTTTTTGTATTTAAACTCAAAAAAATAATTAGTGGTATTCAGAGTCTTGCTTGCCAGCCCTGGCACTGGTGGTAAAAGAGCACTTTTCAAAATTACTTTTCAAAATACATGTATTTTTTGAAAGAAGTACTCTTTTGCTACATTGCCAGGGCTGGCAACAAGACTCTGAATACCTCTATTGAAATTTAAAAAAAATACTTTTTTTTTATTATACCCTCCAACTACAGTATGGGGGTAGGTATACTCACTTTGTCATTCCGTGTGTAACGCATCGAAATATCGGTCGGGGACCCCATAAAGTATATATATTATTGATCAGTGATCGATTCTAAGACATTTTAGCGATGTCCGTCCGTCCGTCCGTCCGTCTGTCCGTCCGTCCGTCCGTCCGTCCGTCCGTCTGTAGTTAACACGATGCAGTCCAAAATAAAAGAGCTAGACCCCTCAAGTGTGGCATAAATATGTCTTATGTTCCTAGGCAGGTTAAGTTCGGAAATGGGCCAAATCGGACCAGGGGGAAAAAAGTTCCCCCTTGAAGAACTAAACCAACCTCTTAAAAATGCTATTTTTTTTTAGTTTTTTTTTGTATTTTTGTGAACCAAATGAGACATTTTTATGTTCGTAGAAGTTTATAGTCCTGCTCTTGGACCCAGGGGAGTAAAAAATGTCGCTTTTTTTGCCCCGCCCCTCTTTTAAGGGCGTGGATAAAAAAATAATTTAAATAATTATAAAACTATAATACTTAAGTGCACAAAGCAGACAAAAATGGACTTGTAAACATATACCGCGAGGGCCAATGAGTCACCCCAGCTCACCGACCCCTACCCCTACCTTGCTCCCCTTAAAACAACGCCTCAGTCAAATTTTTTTTTTTTATTTTTTTACATGTTGGAGGGTATAATAGATTCGGCACAGCCGAATTTAACACTCTCACTTGTTTTTATCTAAATTTGTTTTTGAACGGTAAATGAGTATACAAAAACAAAATATGTTTTCTGTTGTTTATAAGTGTTAATGATTTTCTATAAAATCAATTTTGAGGAAATTGAATTTTGGCCAAGAAAGGTCGTCTGCGAAACCATTTTGCATTGGTTAACATTGTGGAGGGTATTTAAAGATTCGGCACAGCCGAATATAGCTTTCTTACTTGTTTGACTTATTTTTGCTTTTTTACAGCTTTTTTTTGCTTATTTTTGAATTATTAGCTTATTTTAGCTTTTTTGTTTTTTTAATAATTTAAAGGTAAACAAAAAAATATTATTTATATTTTTATTTTTCAAAAAAAAAATTCGAGGATTATAAAAACAAAAATATTGAATGTCAATTTAATTAAATTGACTTCCCAGTTGGCAAAATAAAATCACACCTGACATACTGCTGTCTCTCCCTTTATAAAATCGCTGACATCTTCATACAATTTTTCAAAATGTCATCAATGACATGTCAGCAGTTGGTCAGCGGTTGTTTAAACGAATTGCTAGTGGCACTGGTGGACACTGCTGACCAACTGATGACATGTCATTGATGACATTTTGAAAAATTGTATGAAGATGTCAGCGATTTCATAAAGGGAGAGTCAGCAGTATGTCAGGTGTGATTTTATTTTGCCAACTGGGAAGTCAATTTAATTAAATTTTTTTTATGAAGATGTCAGCAATTTTATAAAGGGAGAGTCAGCAGTATGTCAGGTGTGATTTTTTTTGCCGACTGGGTTTTTTCTTATAAAGAAATCCGATGATTTTAATTTATTTTTTATAAAACACCTAAAATTTTATAGACATCCTATAATATTGGACATTTTTGATGAAAATCCACTAAAGGAAAGAGCTTTTTTTTAATTTTTACTGCTTATTTTGATGTTTTTCCAGCTATTTTTAAGAGTTTAAAACGATGTTTAAGTGCTTATTTTTGGTTGCCCTACTAATAACTTTTGCACCACTGGACCGATTTGGCTGAAATACACTACGAGCCAGGCCAGGGGAACGACAAATATATATGCCAAGCTTCAGCATCCTCATAACTGTCTTTCTAAAGTTAGCGTGTTTTTTATCTGATAAATTCACGAAAAACCTTTGCCGAAATTCAGTCTTTTGCTCATAATTTTTGAGCCACTGGACCGATTTCGCTGGATTGCAATACCAACCTGACCAGGTAAATGCCCAACATATATGCCAAACTTCAGGAGCCTCCGTAAAGTCTTTCAAAAGTTAGCGTGTTTTCAACAGACAGACAGACGGAAGGACGGACAGACAGACGGACGGACGGAAATCGCTAGATCGTCTTAAAATCGATCGAGGATAATAAAATAAATATATATACTTTATGGGGTCCTAGACCAATATTTCGAGGTGTTACAAACGAAATGACAAACTTATCTATACCCTCTATCACTAGAGTGGAGGGTAGTGTGGCCCATCAACATATGGAAAAATACCAAGTATAACGCACAACTGAACGTACCTCAAAATATGATAGATGGCATCGTAACGATTCGATTCCTAGTCGAAACTAAAATGTCCTTATTGTCCTTTGTAGACAACCTTAGGGCAAAATGGCCATATGTGACTTATGTGCTCTTGTAACCATACCATCCTATGTAGTAATTTTTAGGATTGCAAAAAATTTTTTTTTAGATTTCGTCGCAGGGTGCTGCAACTTGGCGCAAAATATTAGTTACGATACCATCTTTCATTTTTTAAGGTACGTTGACCTGTAGCGAAGCAAAAGGAATTTTGGGCCACCCTAGTGGAGGGTGTAAAAGTATTTACAAATTTTTTGCAATCAAAAAAATTCATTGTGTAAGAGATAGAGAAAACCAAAAATGCAAATAAAATAGCAAAAAAAATATTTTTGTTCTGAATTTTACACCATAGATGAGAGCCGTTTTACTGAATATTTTGCCATCAAAAAGTCATTTTCGTGAAAATGGAAGATAGAGGGTTTTGAATATAGGCTCTCGATATGGAAAACTTCAAATTGTATTTGGAAAATTTTAAATTGTACTTGGACAATTTTAAAATATATTTAGACAATTAAAATATAAATTTAGACAATTTTAAAATATATTTAGATAATTCTAAAATAAATTTGGACAATTTTAAAATATATTTGGACAATTTTAAAATAAATTTAAAAATTTATTTTGGACAATTTCAAAATACATTTGGAAAAATTTTAAATGCATTTGGACAATTTAAAAATACATTTGGACAATTTTAAAATTCATTTGGATAATTCTTTTAAATTTCAAATTAATAAAAATTATTTATTATTCGACCTTAAAAATTCTTTTATGAGTAAGATTATTCTAGCTCAAGGTCATATTTCTTCTACTAATCATTACGATTATATTGTCAAAGTGTACACGGGTCGAGTAAGTCTTGCAAAATGGCCAAACCAAGCAATTGAAAATTGTTACTTTGACAATATCATCGTAATGATTAGTAAAAAAAATATGGCCTTGAGCTATTTGCATAACTTTAAAATGCATTTGGACAATTTAAAAATATATTTGGAAAATTTTAAAATACAATTGGAAATACAATTAAAAATTTCAGATTTTAAGCCCTCTGTTCTGTCTTTCACAACTTTACCATTCACATTGAAATCAAGTTTAATGTTTTGGTTATTACGTTAATTCGAAGTTGAAATCGAATAATTAAAATTTAAAAAATTATATGGAAAAAAGTGCATTCGTTTTACTTTCACCAAATTTTAGTTATGTGAATCAAAACGAAAAAGAAATTCCGATGTGAAATCTAGAACACCAAAAATGTTCGGAAATTTTTATTTTCACATTTTTTATGTGAATTACTTTTTTTGGAACAGCGCACATTGGGTTGAACACTATCAAAACTGAGGATTAATTCAAAATTTGAAGTTGGTATATTGTAATATTTTTTTTTATGGGTTTAAAGAAGATAAAATTCTCCATCAATAGCTGTCAAAATTAATGTTCTAAGTTGTTTACTTTTTTTGCTATGCCCTCTCAAAGTTTAATAATTTTAATTAATTTAGTGTACAGTGGTAAAAAGTGAAAAACGAGATATTTCAAGTGTTTTTTTTTTGTTTTCAACTAAAAATAAAAATTTTTGTAAAATGGATTCACTAACTACAGGTATTTAACTATATTATTGACAAGCGGTTGTTAAGATAAAAGTTAAAAAAATAGTTTTAATAATTTTTTTAAAAAATATCCTAAAAATAGGATATTTTTTTTTTTGGTTGTTACTCTGATGAGCTCGGGCGAATCTGAGAACATAGTGATAAAATATAGGATTTTTGCTTTAAAATACTTGAAAGAACCAATGCCAAGACTTGCCAATACGAAAAATATTCCATACAGTTTTTGAAAAAAATTCGCGAAATTGTTTAAATGTTTAAATTACATTCGGTATCAAATTTTGTTCATATTTCTCAGCCAGCAACCAAATTAACGCATTTAGTATTTTTAGGTTATGTGGAATGTACCAAAATTTTCGAGGTGTCCTTACATTTTCGTTCATAACTTTTAAACCGCTACACCGATATCGCTCAAATGCAATACCAAACTGCTTAGGATAACTAGAAGTAAATATGTTAAGTTTCAGTGATATTTTTAATAATATTTAATATTTTTGCTATGATCGCGGTATAAATAACAGCATTATTTATTTATATTACAAATTGAGCATTAAAAGTTTTTTAAGTGCAAAACACTTAAAATATCTAAACAGCTGCAAATTTTAAAATTTGTCATAATGGATTTTCAGTCCACTCTATTGTATATGCGCTTAACGCAACTAATAGATTAAGGCTGCTGCGAAAATCCAGATTATTGTGAAAATATAGTCACGTATTCAAAATGGCCAACTCAATTTAATTATGTATGGCTTCTTCTATTTTTTTCAGTTTTTTTAATAATTTGTTAAGTTTAACTGTTTAATTAAAAAACAAAAACTTCAGTCGTACAGTTTAAATAATTTATTGAAAAAAAAAGTTTTACATTACAATGCCTGGTATGCCATAAATTTCATAAATTTTTGAAATAGCTGTAGTAAAAAACAATTAAAACCAAATAAAATAAATTAAAAATACAACCTGGACAATGAAAAGAAATTGTACTTCTTTTTTTTTAAGAAAATTTAAATTTTTTTTAATTTTATGAACCACAAAAATAAAATTTTATAAAAAATTTATTCTAATAATAATACGTATTTATTTTTTTTAATTTAATAAAAACGCATTAAATATTCTTTAATTTCCAATTTGATTCATTAATTTATCGATTTTGCTTCCAAAGTTACAGCAAAACTTGTGACTCAAAATAAGTTTTTCCAAAAATCGAAAAAGTGCTTAGCAGGTTAAAATTTTTTTTTTTCCATATTTTTTTTTCAAAATAGTAGTTTTTTGTTGATTAATAAGTATTCATCAATAAAAAATTATAATATTTCAAAATTCGGCATCCCTGAATTAATCCCCATTTTGCCTATCGTTCAACCCACTGTGCAGCGGCCTTAGACATTTTTTTCTATTCTCAGAATTTGAGACATTTTTTCTATAGAAAAATTAAAAAACCTACTTAAACATTATTCCTTAAAAAAAATTATAAGATTTCTTATACAAAAATTCTCAAAATCTGATAAATTTGTCCCATAGAAAAATTCACATATTCACATTTACATATTTTCAAAGAAAAAATCTCACATTCAGAGACATTCTCAAAACATTTTTTCTATAGAAAAATTTTAAGATACTGACACATTTTTCTCAAAGAAAAAAAAACTGTAGTAACTGATTAACTGAAGAACAAACAAAATATCCTTTAAAATCCTTGAACAGTTTGTGTTTAAAAAAAAATAAAGACAGTGCTGTGAAAATTAAAAATAAAAAAAGTTTATGAATGATGGCCACTAAAAAAATTTCAAATACTTTTATAATAAACTTACCCAATACAATTTTACTAAATAGTCCAACGGCAAAACAAGCTATTTGACTAAATATTCTCCAAATTCCAGTAGGATTTTTTAATTTTGCAAAAATCCAATCGATATTATAGGGTATATGCACCGGTTTTGTTGTTGATGGAGTTGTTGCTGCTGATGGTGGCATTTCCGATTGCTGATGTTTTTGCTGATGTGGTTGTAGTTGCTGTTGTTGTAAAGGCTTAAATTGTAATTGTTGAAAAGATTCTTCCTTGGAATATGGTGCAAATACTGATGTGGATGATGAGGTTGACGTCGATAACTTCATTTGACTAGATTTAGTATTAATCCTTGTTAATGTTGAATTGTTGTTGCTGCTGTCATCTACAACAGTTTCAGGTTGAGTATGCTTTCGCTGTGATTGTTGGTGGTGCTGTTGGACGTGATACTGCGGCCGGAGGAAGTATTGTTGTTATTATGAAAAAATATAAAATACAAAATTGGATGCCGTTTATTTATTTATTTATTTTTTTCTTCTTAGATGTGTTTCATCAATTACAACTCAACAACAGGCACTCACAGACACACAATTTGCGAAATGAAAATTTTTTTTATACTAGACAATTATTTATGGATTTTTTTTATTACGTTTCTTTTTGTACTATTTATTTTAGCTTTTTAATAAAAATTGACATACACTTTAAAAAAAAAATAATAAAATAATTTTTTTAGACATATTTTTAATATTTATTTTGATTTAATGATTTATTTTTCTACTTCATTTTTTTTTTTGTTATAATTTAAGGCTGAGTCTTTATTTTTTACTTCATGATAAAAGGATATGCTGAGAGTTTAGCACCAAAAACAATACTCTTTTAAAATTGTTCTTATTTGCATTCCCAAATGCATTGTCATCTGATGTAGAGCACAAAGAATAAAACAACTAAACGTCAATGTTTTCAGTTGTAAAAGAAAGAGCGAAATGTGTATAAAAATGGAAAACATCAAACACACTCAGGGTTGTCAGATATGGATATATTCAAGTTATATTTGACAATTTTACAATAATTTTTTTGATAAAGTTTTAGTTATAACTTCTTCTGAAAATTTTAAAATTTTTACTTTTTTAATCGATAGCCCAAACAAAAATCTAAAAAAACTTTTATTTTAAAGATATCACTGTGGTTCATTTAATTGGCATAAATAATGATATAAAGATACTTATAAGGGAAGGATCTCAACCCTTATGAACCGATTTGCATGAAACTTAAAATATATATAAAAGAGACAATTCTAAAGCTGAGGTATCTCGGCTTATCGGCCATATCGGGGATTTAGGGGTTAAAAAAAATTGGTCGAAAATGGCAAAAAAAAAATCGTTTTTTGGATTTATTAGTCATTTGTTTCTAAAAAACCATATGATGTTGCCATATGAGAAGGTTTTTTTAATGCCTATCCAACGGTTGCATTATCTTGTGAAAAATTCGGCTTCGTTAAATATTTTTTTCAAGAAAATGTGTGATATTTTGGGGGGTATATATGTGAAGACATAAACGTACGATATCCATATGAATACGAAACAAGTAGAAAAGTTAAATTCGACTTTGCCGAATCTATGAATACCCTCCGCAATGCCTTTTTAAAAGGATAGTACATTTTTGAACGTGAAAAAATTAACAATTTTGGTAAGAAATATTTTATTTTGAATAAACCCCTCTTTTTTGTCATTAAAAAAAAAAACTATTTTTTTTTTTAGTGTAAAATTTTTTTTAGTGTAATGTTCTTTTTACTGTAAAAATATTTCTAAGTTAATGCACTGCACGTACGTATGTACACAAAATATTGTTATTTTTGTAAAAAAAAAAACCTAAATTTTTTTTTTGAGTGTAACATTTTTTTTTGAGTGGGAAATTTTCTTCGAGTGTAATTTTTAAGCTACCAATGCTTTTAAAACTAAACAAGTTTAAAAAGCATTGCCTTAAAACTAAACAAGTTTGAAAAGCATTGTTAAGTTCTCACTAATGCTTTTAAAACTTGTTTTACACGTGGCATTTAAGATGAAACCAATCTGAAATTCAGGGTTTTGCTTATAACTTTTGAAACACTGGACCGAGTGAGCTGAAATTCAATACCAATCAGACCAGGGGAACGCTAAAGATTTATGCTAAGCTTCAGCAGTCTCATTATTGTCTTTAAAAAGTTATAGTGTTTTTTATCTCCTAAATTCGCGAAAAACCCTTGCCGAAATTTACTCTTTTGCTCATAACTTTTGAACCACTGGACCGATTTGGCTGGATTGCAATACCAACCTGACCAGGTAAATGACCAATATATATGTCATACTTCATATAGCCTCTCTAAAGGCTTTCAAAAGTTGGCGTGTTTTCTACGGACGGACAGACAGACGGACGGACGGACATCGCTAGATCGACTTAAAATCGATCGAGGATCATGAATATATGGGGCATTCCATGTGAAATCGGACACTTTGAAAAACTTTTTTTTTAGATTTCCCCAATTTGTTTACAGTTTTTAGTACCCTTCGAAAACTCCTTCGTGGTAAATTTTCAGATTTTTTTGATGACCCGTTCAAAAGATATCGAATTTTTAAAAATTGGTAGTTTGTTCCTTTACTTAAACTTCTTTTAATCATAACTTCTTCAATAATGGTCCAAATTTCAAATTTTTTTTTTCAAAATTTTTGTTTTTTTACGTACTTTTTAAAAAAAGATCCCAAAAAATTCTCAAAAGCGCTCTAGTATGCGATTTTTAAGTTTTAAAATTTAAATCTCATTTTTGAAAATGTTTGTATTCTTCGATTTTTTGGAAATTTTTTTGTGTAAAACTTCTATCAATTCTAAAAATTTTTTGCCCAGGAGGATCGTGGGATAACGATTATTACTATTTATTAAAATTTTTTGAAAAAATTTTATTGTAATTTTCCAAACTTAAAATCATTTCTACTGCTCCAATGGTGCGTCATAGAGGGGTCATTTATAAGACCGACCCCCATTAATTTTTACGTCTTAACATTTCTTTGGAACAAACTTATACCCTATCTCCAATTTCTAAGGGGGCTCCCACACAAAACGACATTTTTTAAAATTTGTTCCAACCGCTCTAACTGCCCTAATAGTGCCCTTAGAGCAACAAAATGTATGACCGACCCACAATATTTTTTTAGTCCAAACATTTTTTCTGAACATACCTACCCTCTATCTTTAACTGTTAAGGCGGTCCCCATACAATTTTTTTTATTTTTTGTAAATTTGTTTTATTTAATCAGCTTCTACCGGTCCAATGGTGCGTCCGAGAGGGGTCATTAGAGAGACCGACCCCCATTTATTTTTACCCTACAACATTTTTTCAAAACATACCTACGCCCTATCTCCACTCCCTAAGTAGGCTCCCATACAAATAACAGTTGGAGCAAATTTTATAAAAATGTAATTTTGTATGGGAGCCTACTTAGGGAGTTGAGATAGGGCGTAGGTATATTTGAAAAAATGTTGAAGGGTAAAAATAAATGGGGGTCGGTCTCTCTAATGACCCCTCTCGGACGCACCATTGGACCGGTAGAAGCTGATTAAATAAAACAAATTTACAAAAAATAAAAAAAATTGTATGGGGACCGCCTTAACAGTTAAAGATAGAGGGTAGGTATGTTCAGAAAAAATGTTTGGACTAAAAAAATATTGTGGGTCGGTCATACATTTTGTTGCTCTAAGGGCACTATTAGGGCAGTTAGAGCGGTTGGAACAAATTTTAAAAAATGTCGTTTTGTGTGGGAGCCCCCTTAGAAATTGGAGATAGGGTATAAGTTTGTTCCAAAGAAATGTTAAGACGTAAAAATTAATGGGGGTCGGTCTTATAAATGACCCCTCTATGACGCACCATTGGAGCAGTAGAAATGATTTTAAGTTTGGAAAATTACAATAAAATTTTTTCAAAAAATTTTAATAAATAGTAATAATCGTTATCCCACGATCCTCCTGGGCAAAAAATTTTTAGAATTGATAGAAGTTTTACACAAAAAAATTTCAAAAAAATTAAAGAGTACAAACATTTTCAAAAATGAGATTTAAATTTTAAAACTTAAAAATCGCATACTAGAGCGCTTTTGAGAATTTTTTGGGATTTTTTCTTAAAAAGTACGTAAAAAAACAAAAATTTTGAAAAAAAAAATTTGAAATTTGGACCATTATTGAAGAAGTTGTGATTAAAAGAAGTTTGAGTAATGGAACAAACTACCAATTTTTAAAAATTCGATATCTTTTGAACGGGTCATCAAAAAAAATCTGAAAATTTACCACGAAGGAGTTTTCGAAGGGTACTAAAAACTGTAAACAAATTGGGAAAATCTAAAAAAAAAGTTTTTCAAAGTGTCCGATTTCACATGGAATGCCCCATATATACTTTATGCACTCAAAAAAAAAAAACTGTAAAGTTAGCAAAAAATTTAGTTAATATTAACTAAAAAAACACCTGATTTTGAACCTACTAAATTTCTAGTTAATTTAACAAAAAATATTTAGTTAACTTTTCGTAGAATGAATGTGGCAAAAAAACCGTAATTTTAACTAAAAATTCAGCTGAAAATTTCGTAACATTTTTTATTAGTTGAATTCAGCTAAAATTTTCGTAAAAATTTTTAAGTTTGTTAAATATTGGTTTTAAACACTAACACTTCACTTATTTTTTTCACAGCATTAAGTTCAGCTTAAGTAGGACTTATGAGATTTGCATAGGAGGCTACACAAGAAATGTTTAAAATTTTTCACTTGACAAAAATGTTACAAAAAATCAGCAAATTAATTAGTAAAAATTCGTAAACTCAGTTTTAAAGTCAACAAAAAAAATTAATTCAAAATTTGTACAAAACTAGTATTTTTGTAAATAGAACTTAACTAAAAAAAGTAGTTAAAACGCTGATTTTAACTAAAAATTTGCTAAAAAGCCAGTAAACTCGAGTTAACAAAAAAAATTTTGTTAACTTTACAGTTTTATTTTTTTGAGTGTGGGTAATCCGCTCTTAATAGTACATTTTAAATCATAGTTTTTGATTTAAAATATTTGTCCGTTTCGCTCTACTTTGCTTAGTTTGTGAAGTACGTGAACTTAAGGACTCAATTTAAATTTTCCTGAAAGTTAGGAAACACTTAGGTCCACACATGTGAAGAGGACCAGCGATACTATGACGATCTAAAGAACCAAAACTGGTCTCCATTTTTTTTTAATTGTTGGGCAGGTCTCTAGCAACAATTTGGCATTTACAGATTGAAAAAATATCAATTAGCCGACGAGTTATAGCCAAAACACCATATAAACAATATGATGAAAATCGGCATTTGACTGCAAAGTTCGAAGGTCGATTAAAAAAAAATCGAACTAACATAAACAAACGCCGCGATACGGGTCTTCTAATTTAGCCTCTATTTTCACGCCGCACTCTCAGAATCGACCTAACTTGTTCCACAGTGTAACACTACTAAACATCGAAAATGCGACTGAAACGCGACCTTATACACTTGATTATAATTGTCCTGCTGGTCAAAAATCCTGTCTTGTTTTTGAGAAAATTGAGGTCAAAGTTCAAAAAATCGTCATTTTAGAAACTCATAGCGGAAACTCATATCGGATGAACCCGACTTCCAAATAAGTCGAGAGTAAAGCTTAAAGCTTACGTAATGGAAAAGTTTGGAGACCGGATTTGTGCCCAGAGAATAATTGTTATCATGTGTATAAGTTCGCATGAAGTTTTTTTTTCATATGATTGTAGCGGAAAATCGTTTTTGGGAAAAATACATCATTTGGAGACAATTGGTGCCGATAGGGTTAAGGCGACTGACCAAATGAGTTCAGCATTCTTAAGAGCTACGTTTAAGCTTTACCCTCGACTTATTTTTATGTCGCAATCACATCGGGTTTATCAGCTATGAGTTGTCTAAAATGCCCAAAACGGCGATTTTTTTATACCCTCCACTCTAGTGATAGAGGGTATATATAAGTTTGTCATTCCGTTTGTAACACCTCGAAATATTGGTCTAGGATCCCATAAATATATTCACGATCTAGCGATGTCCATCCGTCTGTCTGTCTGTTGAAAGCACGCTAACTTTTGAAAGACTTTACGGAGGCTCTTGAAGTTTGGCATATATGTTGGACATTTACCTGGTCTGTTTCGTATTAAATTTCAGCCAAATCGGTCCAGTGGTCAAAAGTTTTTAGCAAAACCGTGAATTTCAGATTTGTTTCACCTTAAATTCACGTGTTGAAAAAAACGAGATTTAAAAAAAAACATTAAAAACATTGATAAGCCACAAAATTACTTTACAAAGTATTTTTCTCGCTCAGAAATATTTTTACACTAAAAAAAAATTGCACTCGAAAAAAAATTTTACACTCAAAAAAATTAGTAATTTTTCTGTTTTTTTTACAAAAATGACACAAAAAAGGATTTTAATTAAAATAACATATTTCTAATTAAAATTGCTAATTTTAATATTTTGAGCCTACTAAAAATATAATATTTTAAAGGTCGAATAAAACTATTTTTATTTTTTAATAAAAATTAATCTGAAATTGTTAATTTTTTCACGTTAAAAAATGTACTATCCTTAAAAAAGGGAATTGTGGAGGGTATTAATAGATGCGGCTGACAAGGGAAGTCTCCCTGGTGTCACCCTCCGATCTTCATGAAATTTGGATATGTTGTTCAGAACGAAAATTAATTCGACTTTGACCTTTTCAGTTTTTTACGATTTAAGCATATTTACTCAAAATTAATATAGGCATATTTGGTATCAGATTAAAGGTATTTAAAATACCTATCTCGTGATGCTAACAACGTGCCACAAAAGAAAATATTTTTCGACTTATTAACAAAAATGTCCTTAAATTTTTGCATTTTACTCAATATGACAAAAAGTTGTGCATGTTTGGACACGTTCTTCGCACACGAAGATAGGTTTTCCAAAGACATTTCATTTGGTATGTAACATGACTAGGTTTCTTTGTATAATATAGGAGATAAACAAAAAAAAACTGAATTACCCTTTCTTCCGCCCTCATTTTCACCCCCTAAATATGAATTTGGGCTGCTAAAAAAAAACGTGTCCCTTTATTTTCCTGTTCTACAAAATAAAACCAATTCCATAAAGATCGGCGGGTGACACCAGAGAGACTTTCCTTGTGAGTCGAATTTAACTTTTCTACTTGTTGAATTTTGACAATAATTTTTTCAAAAACCTGATATGGTGGAAAAGTTTGGAGACCAGATTTGTGATCACTAGCACAATTTCAATTAACTGTTTAAGATCACGTCCCAGTCGCAGCAAATTATCTTCAAAATGTTCAGTAGTACACTCAAAATAATCACTCTGTTAAATTACAGAGATACTCTGCTGAGCCAGCAGAAAATACCATAGATTTCCAACCAGCAAGATTTTTTGTAATTTTACGAACAAAACCCTGTAAAATAATGTCGATTAGAAAAAAATGTAAATTTACAGAATTATCTGTAAAATATTGATAAAAACGACCAGAATTTTACTATTTTATTTATTATGTGATTCCTGATCAATTTCTTTTTCTTTAATGTGTAAGTAGTGTTCATAATTGGGAAATGCCATAGAGTAAATTTGTCCGCTTTAATGCTTTTCTTTATTTTTGTGGAAATTACGAGTTTTTTTACAAGTACCTCCAATTTTACACGACATCATCGTAAAATTTAACAGATTTTATTGTAATTTAAAACGCTTTTTAAAGAGGAGTTGAAATATTTGGAAGCTTTCTAAAGAGATTTTTATTTGAAAACTGTATTACAGAGCAATAAGTAAAATTACAGATGAAATTTATTGTTTTGGTTACGAGAAAAAAACAAAGTATTTTTCTAAAATCCGTATTTTACCAAAAAACTCTATTATCTGTCAAATAGAGATTACAAAGTAAAAAGTAAAATTACAGATAACATTTTGTTTTTCGGTTACAAAAAAATACAAAGTATTTTCCTTAAATCTGTATTTCGGCAGATAACTTTGTCAAATGTCTGTCGAATTGGTATTACAGTAATTATACAGAGTATTTAACAGAGTAATTATTTTGAGTGTATAATTCATCTTTCAAAAAAAAAAACAGAATTAAAAAATATTGCGAGTTTATTTTTTATAGTTGTTTTTTTTCGTTTAAACCCGCTTAAAAAATTAGAGACTGATTTTTTCAGCATCACAGCCGTTTTTCCTGCAGATTTGCCAGAGTTTTTGAAGTCAAAAACATAAGGAAACCGCTTTTGCTAAAATAAGCTAAATTAAGAAATGCCTAAACAACTACAGATGACAGAGATTATAAACTCAAACATTTTATCAAATCGTTTTTGCTGAAATCAGGAGATTTTTAAAATTAGCAAATCATTTCTGCTGAAATTAATATTTTTGTTCATATGACTCAAATTTCCTATTTAATTTTCTGCTGTCTCAACAGGTATTTCTGCTTATTCGACAGATAACTTATTTAAAGGTTAGGTATGCATTACAATAATTTTCATTGAGGTTATAAAAACTACAAAACCGACATACGGAAGTTCTTAGGCGTATGAGTGATATTCTTGAATTAGTGTAAATAATATTAATCATACGCACTTGAACGAATTTAAAAAAAAAACACATTTTTTCTATAAAAAAAATTCTCTGATTCTTTGACCTATGAAAATATATTTTTTTGCAATCTTTAACAAATGCAAATCTGACAACTCTGATTTTTTGACACACATTTTATAACACCGCATACAAAAATAAAAACTCACAGATGCAACTACGTAATGCGCAAATCAAAGAGTAAAAGAAGAGAAAGTAAATTAAAAAAATGAGTAATAATACAAATTAAGAGTTAGTATGTATGAATGTGTAATTTAAATAGTTCAGGAAATATGCACTGTTTGTTATGCCTTAATTTTATATATTTTTTTTATTTTTCATTTATTATTAATCATACGTCATGTGGTACCACCATCAAATAATGTATAAAAATTTTTGTTTTATTTTCTTTTATAAATAATTTGATAAATATTTCATTTGTGCAAATTATTTTGAATATTTTTTTTCTTTAATTAAAAGTGATTATTAATTAGATTTCTTTATTTAAAAAAAAAAAAAATTTTACAATCACAAGATTTGTTTTCTAATCATTTTTATTTTATTTTGTATTTTTTTTTTATATTTTATATAACCGCTAAAGATGCGACACGACCGTACGGTGGGAATTTATGACAATAACTAAAAAACAACTGATTTCCACTCAAGCAGATAGACTAGAATCAGACCACAATGTAATAATATACACAATGTGTAGTACTCATGTACATTAGAGCACCCATAAAGTACATAGGAATGTGCATGAGTTATTTTGCCGCTCCCCGTGTATTTATACAGTTAGATTGAATGCTCTAAACTTTTACTTTTGAGATTTCTTCGATTTTAATTCCTAACTGGTTTAAGAACCCAAATCACAAATAAATTAACTCCATTCGAATAGTTTGCTTCAAATCAAAATTCACTACAATGTATATTTTTTATTTATCCCAATCTATTGGAAAATTATTTGCACATATGGGTGCTCTTATGTACATACAACATGCTCAAAATGTCGAAAATGCAAATGCAAAAAGCAAAATTAAATTCAACAATTAGTATTTATTTATATTCGTTTGCTAATAAAAATTAAAGTTATCAAACGAAAGTGTGTTTTTGATACATTCGTTGTTATTAAAAAAAATACTGTTATTTACAAATATATAGGGGAAATAAGGTTTTTTTTTTAAGGTGCATAATAGCCTGTCCGAAAAATAGAACTTAAGGTAAAAGAAAAAAAAAACAATCCTCTTTCAAGAGTTGATGATGGAAAAAACAATCCAAAACAAGTAAGAAAATTATAGTCGGTCAAGACCGACCATAAAATACCCTACACCAGAGTTTTCCGGAAAATGGGTCCCAAGTTCAAACATGGACTGATTAGATCTATATTTTGTCAAATCTTTAATAAGTGTTAAAAGCACTCACTAATCAAATTTGAGTGGAATAGGCTTCTTTTTGTTGACAATAAATCACTTCAACTGAATATCGGGCGAAATTTCCACATGGGACTTAAGTCCAAAAATGGTCCGATGGTAATCAGATTTGATAAGGTTATTAAAGTACGCGTTTAACATACACAAACAGAATTTTAATTAAATATTTTCTATTTTCATGAAATTTGAGAGATTTATGTGAAAATCGGGAAGGTGGTTTGTATGGGGGCTACAATAAGAACTGGTTCGATTTCTTTAAAATTTGGAATGGTGATTTGTGTTGATAAAACATGATTACCCGCCAAATTTCGAATAGATACCTGTTAAAATGCGTCTATTAGAGTCATTTGAGCCAAAACTAAAGAGGACCTTTGTATGGGGGCTGGGTCTAAATATGGACCGATTTTTTCCAATTTCAATAGGCTTCGTCCTTGGGCCAAAAGAGGCTTAAGTTTCAAATTTCAAGTCAATTGATTAAGAATTGCGACCTGTATCGTGTTTACACCGTTTACATGGACAGACGGACGGACGGACGGACGGACGGACAGACGGACGGACGGACGGACATCGCTAAATCGACTCAAAAAGTGATTCTAAGCCGATCGGTATACTTAAAAGTGGGTCTAGGACCAATATTTCGGGTAGTTACAAACATCAGCACAAACTCATTATACCCTGTACCACAGTGTGGTGTAGGGTATAAAAATGGAGTCTGTCTTTGCCTTCCTACAACAAGTTTAAGTTCGCAATCGTAGTGTATTTTGTCAAAAAAAAATATTTTGGTGTCAAAATTTGCAGAAAAAATATTTGCATGATGAAATTTAATGCACAATTTCATTGTTAATGCACAATTTCATTGTTAATGTAACAATTAATTTTATTGGAAAAATTCAGTTGTTTTTTTTTTATAGCTACAAAAGCCATTGTTGTATTGACAAAATCGAATGTAGGCTTAGTTTCAATAAAATGTTTAATTGTATTAACAACGAAATTAATTTTTTTTTTCTGTGAATAGACTTTAAAGTCCACTTGTTCGTGCAGCCTCAATCCGTCCGTGTAAAAATTTGTGGAGGATCCACTACCCGGCATGGCCCTCATCCAAGACTCCCTGGGTGGTATCTTAGTGTTAAAGTGGCTCTCAAAAAGCCTCAAAGAGGACCACAGCCCACATTTTGTGGTATTGTTATCTTCTTCTAGATCGCGGTATGGCCAGAATCGCTGCTCTTCCATTGCAGTGTGCTATTAAGTCGAATTATCGACGTAGCCGCATATAGCCTACCCAAGATATCCAATGGTATCAGGTGATGGAGCAAGTAACCTTTCTGAGATCTCCGAGTGGGGTCTGGCTAATAGGGTCGATTTTAATGCTCGTAAGACCCAATGTTATATGTTGACTCACAGACGATCTGAGGAATCAACATCATCTGTATCGATGGGCGGTATAACTAATGAGGAATCAGACACTCTTGATGTTCTGGGCATGAAAATACACTTTGATTATCGTTGGAACCAACATGTTTTTCAAGTGTCAAAAGAAGCATACCAGTGCCTCGGTTTCTTAAAACGGCGCAAGAATTACTTCATTCCGTCTGATCCCTCATAACATATTTTCCTAATACCAACACAATGCACTGCATTAGTAGGGACATCCCCAGAGTGTTGGCTCAAAGTAAAAAAAAAACTTTCAAGTCTACGATGACATTATTATTATAAATTTACCCTGTCCCACTTTATATCAAGAAAGGAAACTATAGTGTACTCTTTACGATCTCTCGATGGTAAAATTTTCAGATTCTGATTCTGAGGCATTTTTCATATAAAAAAAAACTCATATTTTGAGACATTTTTTGTATAGAAAAATTCTTAGATTCTGAGAAATTTTTCGTATATAATAATTCTCAGATTCTAAAAGATTTTTCGTATAGAAAAAACTCATATGTTAAGACATTTTTCGAATAGAAAAATTCTCAGATTCTAAGACATTTTCCGCATAAAAAATTCTCAGATTGTGATACATTTTTCGTATAGAAAAACTTTTAGATGCTGACACAGTTTTTATAAAGAAAAACTATCAGACTCAGAGACAATTTTCGTATAGAAAAATCTCAAAAAAACAAAATCTCAGATTCGGAGACATTTTGCATATAGAAAAAATCTCAAATTCTAAGACACTTTTCGTAAAGAAAATATTTTTAGTATCAAAAAGTTTTCAGATTCTGATACATTTTGCATATCAAGGGCCTATGTTCAAAACCCTCTATCTAAAAAAAAAACTGACTATGCTGTTAAAAAAAATCAAACTGACTATGCTGATCTAACCGGAACCTTTTGAAATAAATACTAAAAAAACTCTCTGTTGTATTTAGTATTTATTTCAAAAGGTTCCGGTTAGATCAGCATAGTCAGTTTGATTTTTTTTTAAATGAGGGTTAGGCCGTTTTGGCGCTGAGCGCCTCATATATGAATGAAAATGATCAGATAGAGGGTTTTGCATTTTAATAAAAATGAATTATTATGATGACATTTACGACATCTGTAAATTTTTAACGTGATTTATTAATGATAACGGCTTATAAAAAATTCCGAAATCGCGGTTTTGGTCCATAGGTGCTGATTTTCAAGACAATTTTTTTTTTACCTTATTCATTTCAAAAGTTAACAAACTTTTCAGTATGTTATGTAAAAAAAAGTGAAAAAAATAAAAACGCGATTTTGGACCTCAAATGCTGATCAGCATCGCGCTTTTTAGGATTAAAATTTTTGTTTCATAATGTACACAAGACATCAAAATTTTGAGCCAAAAAAGTCAAACAAGATTTTTCAGAAAAAATTAGCATCTGTGGACCAAAATCGTGGTTCTGGAATTTTGTTGACAAATTCATGTTCAGCATCCAAAATTTAGGATGAAAACATGTAATACATGATGAAATTATTCAAAAAAAAATATTGTGCTCGATTCTGGAATACGATTTCACCTTTCACCTAGTTTTTAAAAATTTGATATTCTTTTGAGTTTTAAGATTTTTAAATTTGTTCTTGTAATTGCTAAAGATGTTAACTAGATTATTTGTTACTAGAAAAAAATTTTAAAATCTTTAAATTAGAAAGAATATCAAATTTTTAAAAATTTAATGAATGGTGAAGTCGTATTCGAGAATCGAGCACATTATTATTTATATTTATTTATATTATTTATATCAAAAAAAAATATTTTTAAATTAATTATTTGAAAAGAAAGAGCCCGTGTAAAAAAATAATTATATCAAAACATATCTCCTTTGATAAAAACATATATGGATTATATATAAATAGATGTAATCAGATCTACTCCATATATATTCATATCTGCTTCAGATATGTTTTGATCCGTAAATTGAGTCTATCTGACAATTTTACATATATGAACATATCTGAAAATGTCTGATCATATATGCCATATATGCCAGATAGACTCAATTTACGCATCAAAACATATCTGAAGCAGATATGAATATATATGGAGTATATCTGATTATATCCATTTAGATATGATCCATATATGTTTTTATCAAAGGAGATATGTTTTGATATAATTATTTTTTTACACGGGAGGGTTTTGCATTCAGAAAAATTAATTGTGTAAGAGATAGAGAAACCTAAAAATGCAAATAAAATAGCAAAAAAATATTTTTGTTCTGAATTTTACACCATAGATTAAGGCCGTTTTACTGAATATTTTGCCAGAGGGTTTTGAATGTAGGCCATCGATATAAGAAAATTTATCTGTACGGAAAATGTTTTCGATTTGTAAAAAAAAAATTTTCAGAGACATTTTTTGTATGGGCATTTTTTATAGAAAAACTGATTCTAAATTATTTTACGTATAGAAAATTCTCAAAAACTTATTTTACGGGCCTATTCACAATTATGACTCGCTATGACCGTTATAAGCCAATTTTAAACTTCATATTCCCTGTGTTTCTTGTACACACAGTCATAAAAAGTCACAAAGTTCAAAATTATTTGTGAATTTTAAGACCGTGTGGATAGCAGGTCTTTTATAAATTTAAATTTTCTATGATCTTTCGACAACAATCACATGGAAAAAAGTGAGTGATGACTATTTTCTACGAATAGATCCCTTAATCAAAAAATTCTCTAAGACACTTATTGAATAAGAAAATTTATAGATTCTCAGAAATTTCCGTAAAGGAAAGTTCTCAAATTCTCAATATTTCTTGTTGAGAAAAAATTTAGAGTTTTATGAAGATATTTAAAACAAAAACAACCAATTTTTTTTTTTAATTTCAGGTCCCTTTGGCTACTATTCGTTTTAAAAATGTGGTTGATCACAAAAAACTTTCCAATTGTAGTAAAAATAGTTTGAAATTTGTGTAACTGAACGGGTTAAGGTGTTTTTAAATTTATATTCTACAGTAGCATTATAAGGTTTTAAATATTTTTTGCTATTTTTTTTAATTTTATTATAAATTTAGTTTGATTTTGCATAGTTGCAACTTGCAATTATTGCCTATGTTTAGTTAAATATTTTTATTAACGGTATTCACGCCAGAACTTTATAACCTTGCAGAGTTCGAAATGCAACATTTATTACAACAAATACACATAAAATAATTTTAAGTTTTTTTTTTACATGTGTTTGTTATAAAACTTTTCGCATCTCAAAATTTTCTAGCGTAAAAATTGTTGCCGTGAATACCACTAATATAATTATTTTTAATTGCACTGCTGACAAGTGCAACAAAATGTTAATTATAAATTATTAAACAGGTCAAGAAATTGCTAGGTTATCATTTATGATATTTTAGTACGTTATGACAAACTTAAATTTTTTTGTTGAGAAGGTTAGTTAAGTACTTTTGTGAAGAATACAACAAAAAATTGTTAAAAATCTAAAATTCATAAAATCCGCTAAACTCAAATAGCTCCAAGAAAAAAAAACAATTGAGATGGGGGATACTTCTACTTTTTTGAATATTTTATTTTTAGATTGTATTTAATAAATTGGTAGTTTTGGGAGTTTTGTTTAATACAATTTTCAGAAATTTAAAAATACTCGTTCCAAGTGCACCCAAAATACATATGGTATATTTGAGTGACATTACTTCATTAAAAAATTCAAAATTTCTTCAAAGGGCGCCAGGGATAAAATAATGGGATTGGGCTAATATTAAATGAAAGATTGTCTCAAGCTTTATAAAAGGGTCAAGGAAAAGTTATTTTGAGATTTTTTTATGCAATTTTTTTAACGTAGGAAAACCCCATAATTTTTTTGCAAATTTAAAATATCGATATCTTGAAAATCGTTTTTGAAAATATTAAAATTATGTCATATTCATTATTTTGATACGCTAAACAGGAATATCAAAAAAATAATTAAAAATCGGTGAAACGGTTTTCGAGAAAATGTTTATTATAAATTATTAAACAGGTCAAGAAATTGCTAGGTTATCATTTATGACAAACATAAATTTTTTTGTTGAGAAGGTTAGTTAAGTACTTTTGTGAAGAATACAACAAAAAATTGTTAAAAATCTAAAATTCATAAAATCCGCTAAACTCAAATAGCTCCAAGAAAAAAAACAATTGAGATGGGGGATACTTCTACTTTTTTGAATATTTTATTTTTAGATTGTATTTAATAAATTGGTAGTTTTGGGAGTTTTGTTTAATACAATTTTCAGAAATTTAAAAATACTCGTTCCAAGTGCACCCAAAATACATATGGTATATTTGAGTGACATTACTTCATCAACTTATGATTTTCTCCAGTGTCCGGGAAATTTTTATTCTACTAGATCTAAAAATTAGGTGATACAAATTTAAGGCCAATCGGATTAAATTGACTCTTTGGATTTTTCAAAATTAAAAAAATAAAATAAAACTAGAAACATCATTTTTAATAATTATTTTATATTAATTTTGATGCGTCGAACACGAATATCAAAAAAAAAAATACATTAGTAGAACAGTTTTTGAGATATTTTTATTTAAAATTTGCAAAAAATTTCGGTTTTTTCTACGGTCAAGAAATTTAAAAATCTCAGTTTTTTTCTTGACCCTTTAATAGAGTTTTAGATAAACTTTTATTTAAAATTAATTTTAGCCTAATGCTCTTTTATCAAAGTTTTGTTTTTATAGAAAATGTTCATTAAAAACTTTAAACTTCAATGTGGCTATAATTTAGTTTAAATAAAAGTTTGTCTCAAGCCCAATGAAAAAAAAATTGAGAATCTTTTTTAAATTTCTTGAACGTTAGAAAACTTGCCATTTTTGAAAATTGTTTAGCAAAATTCAAAAGGAGATATCTCGAAAGCCGCTCTACCGATTTTATAATTTTTTTAATATTCGTATTCAGCATGCAAAAATTAATAAAACTAATATATCGCAAGTAACTTTTTTTATTTATTTTTCATTTTTTCAAAAATCCAAAATTTAAGTGAAAATTTGTCAAAAATTCAAAAGCTGTCGACATCTCCACTTAGCCTGTGTTGTCACTTAATTTTTTTCAGATTTTCTCATTGTACAACAATTATTATTTCTCAGAAATAATTAATATGGACTCAAACCGAACTAAATAAAAATTCAGTTAAAAAATTCAAAATTTCATCAAAGGGCGCCAGGGGTAAAATGATGGGATTGGGCTAATATTAAATGAAAGATTGTATCAGGCTTATTGAAAGGGTCAAGGAAAAGTTATTTTCAGATTTTTTTAAAGCAATTTTTTGAACGTAGGGAACCGCCATTTTTTGCAAATTTAAAATAGCGATATCTTAAAAATCGTGTTTGAAAATATTAAAAGTATGTCATACTCATAATTTTGATACGCTAAACAAGAATGTCAAAAAAAATAAAAATCGGTGAAACGGTTTACGAGATGTCGCAATTTGAGGTTTTTTACAACGTTCGAGAATTAAAAAAAAAAAACATATTTTTTTTTTATTCACTTGACCTTATTATAGAGCTTTAGACGAACTTTCATTTAAACTCAGTTTGAGTCACTGGTTAACTTAATCCGATGGGCCTCAAATTTCTGCCACAAAATTATAAAAAAAAAACAAAATTAATTTTTTTTAGAGATGATATTTTAGAATGCTAGCGGTGACAAATTTTCAATTTTTCTATCGAGATTTCATTCTCGTGTGAACACACCTTTATTTTTTTTCTCGTTGCAGTGTGGACTTTATACCCTACACCACTCTGTGCTACATGGATTATTAAGTTTGTGCTGATGTTTGTAATAAACCGAAATATTGGTCCTAGACCCAACTTTAAATCGATTAAGTGTGAAAATGATACAGGTTTTAATTTTCAATCACATGACCTGAAATTTAAATATTTTGGCCAAAGGTAAAGCCTATTAAAATTGGACAGCAATGGCCTATGTTTAGACTTACAAACGTCTCCTTTAAATTTGACTCAAATGTGTCTAGTTAACGTATAATAATAGATATCCTTTGGCAGGTAACCGTATTTTGCATATACAAATAACACAATGATACAAAATCGAACTTTCCTAATCGGAATGTTACTGAATAGCCAAATTATTAAAAATAAACCACTGTGCTCTTTTGCGTATGATTATTATTTAATGGCAATTGCAAAATTAATCATACGCCACTCATACATCCTTACCACAGAAAAATAAAATAAATTTAAAATCGACTTTTAATTATATTAACACCAGTGTTGCCACTTCTTGGATAATTATCCAAAAAATGGATAATTTAAATTTTTTTGGATACTCTTTGGATAATTACATTTTTGGATAATTTATGGATAATTTTATCATTTACAATTTAAAGTTTTACATGGAAAAGTATAATTTTTTTTAAAGAAAACAAAAACCGATTTACGAAATAAATTATCTTCAAATACTGTTGCTTCAATTCTTTTTACAAAAGAAGGCATTGAAAGAAATGGGGGTACAAATTTTGAGCCCACAAAAGAGTAACTCTGTGGAACTAATTCAGGTTAGCAAAAGTTAGGTCGATTCTGAGAGTGAGGGGTGAAAATAGAGGCTAAATTAGAAGACCCGTATCGCGGCGTTTTTTTATGTTAGTTCGAATTTTTTTTAATCGACCCTCGAACTTTGCAGTCAAATGCCGATTTTCAGCATATTGTTTTTATGGTTTTTTGGCTATAACTCGTCGTCTGATTGATATTTTTTCAATCTGTAAAAGTCAAATTGTTGCTAGAGACCTGTCCAACAATTTGATTGAAAAAAAAAACAAAAAAAAAACATATAAACAATAAGCTGAAAATCGGCATTTGACTGCAAAGTTCGAAGGTCGATTAAAAAAAAATCGAACTAACATAAACAAACGCCGCGATACGGGTCTTCTAATTTAGCCTCTATTTTCACCCCTACTCTCAGAATCGACCTAACTTTTGCTAACCTGAATTTGTTCTACAGTGTAATACTATTGTTATAACATATTTTTTATTTTGAACAGTACAAAATGTATGAATTTTATTTAAAAATAATTTCATGTATTCTTTAAATTGAATTTAAAAAAACACTCGTTAAAAAAATCGTTTTTTATATTTTTTTTGTAAAATTTTTGGGATTTTGGATAATTTTGGACAAACTACTACTTATTTTATGTATTCTTTAAATTAAATTAAAAAAAAAAACGTTTGTTTCGTTAAAAAATCGTTTTTTGTTAATTATTTTTTTTTTTGGATAATTTTTGGGATTTTGGATAATTTCGGACAAACTACTGGATAATTTTGACCGGTGGCAACACTGATTTACACACAAATTGTTCCTGTTTTTAAAATCGACTTTCAAAAAATGTATGGAACATTTTAAATTTAAAATAAAACTTTTGTTAAAATAGACTTTTTGTTTTTCTTTGGAACGGGCCATACAGTTTTCAAGCAATTATTATAATTATAATAAACTTCAAATGTTGAAAGCGCTAAACTAAAAAAAAACTTGAGGGTTTTGTTATGGAATATGTCATCTTTCATTTCCTTTTGGTTTCATCCCATTCCGATTTTGGTTGTTGCACTGTGTAATCATTCAAATTTTAGCGTCGAACCTGAATCAAATTACGTCGCGTAAGGCGTAACGTCTAATAATTTTTCGTTTATACAATTTAAATGTGAGGTACCTAAATCAAACGGACGTAAAAATTTCAAATTTGATGTGTTTGTTTTTGTGTTTTTTGTACGTCTTGAGCGACGCAATTTGATTCTGGTTCGACCCTTAAAGAAATCGAGACAGTTTTACTTGTAGTCGCCATACAAATCACCCTTCCGATATTCTTTATTTTTTTTTTTTTGTAGATGTTGGACGATTACTTTGGTGACATAATCAACCCAGATTTAAATTGGACATATATAGGGCATTTTTTTTTAATTTTTGGGCATTGACCCAGTATAAAAATTGTGACCGATATTCAGTTAAATCGGTCTATTGGCAACAAATAGAAGCCCAATCTCAGGAACATTTTTTGGAACAGATTCCTATTACAATCGATTCTTGAATATATTTTACGGTAATCACAACAAAATTTTCTAAGTAAAATTATTTTTAAAAAAACTAATTGCTCTAAAAAACTATTGCTTTCGGGACAATTTCAAACAAAAATCATTGATTCTGGAATGTTAAGTAGAACCGGTTGCAGGGTAATATGATGCGTTCTGGAACCAATTATTTGGAACAGAAAATTTTGCTGGGATTCTCTTAAATTTTGTGTGTGTGTGTTTTCTAAACTTATTAAAGATCTAACTATTCATTCATGTTTGGACTTGGGACCCATTTTCCGGGAAACACTGGTGTAGGGAATTATATGGTCGTCTTGAGCGACTATAATTATCTTTCAAATTTTTGGATCACTTTTTTAGCACTGTGTATAATAGTGAAGTGAGAGAAAATTTAAAATATTAACAAAAGCTTATTTTTTTTAAATTAACAAAAAAAATTAAAAATATCGAATATTTAAACTTAAGATTATTTAAAAACATTGCCGGAAATTTTTGCCGTTTGTTGCCATCCATCATGTAAGAAACCGTTATTTTTTCAATAAAACGAGAAATTCTCAGTGAGAATCAAAAAGAAAAAACAAGTAAAATTGCAATCTTTTGCGGATTGGCCTTGTTATTAGATAAAATTGCTTTATGTTATTGGAACTTAAATTTACACACAATTCAATGTCTCGGATGCTCACATGCACATGGCCATATAGAATCCACAAATTAATACAACCGTAAATTATATTTTAAAAAAAATCGATTTTTTGTAAACATTTTTGTCTATTTACAAAAACAACTTTGCTAAATTAACTAAACATATTTTAAGTACAGGAGTATATTTGAAAAAAAAAAAATAATGGAACTCACCCCAGAGGCTGTATGCCTCAAAAGTTGTCCCATGGTATGCCTGGTAGCCACATCTAATTGCTGCAATTTTGAAGAGTTTCTCCAACATATAGATAACATGATTATAATTCGATTAAATTTAATACAACGGGCAAAAATTATGGATATGTAATCTCAGATGTTTTTTATTATTTTCCAAACTTAAGCGGCTTCTTTTTATATTGGTCACCACCAGCAAAGACAACACGCCACTAAATACGTCCCACTTTAATAAATTTTAATATTTTAATTTACAAGTGTTTAACGCGCATGTCTGAAAAAATTATCGAAACATTTGTTTTTTTTTTTAATTTATTATATAACAAATATAATTGAAAATTTAAAATATACTTACAAATTTGTTAAAATAAACAGCAAAAAAAAAATAAATATTTTAAACTTTTTTAAACAGCTGATATTAGCAACTGTATAAAATTAAAAATGTCAAAACATTCCAGTGATTTTAACAGTGTTGATAACTCTTGAAATATACATAAAGCTAATTTACGATTAAAAAACGCTAAAGATATTTTTTCAATTAATTGCAGTTTAGAAAATTCGATTCTTCTAAATTGCCCAGATTTTTGGCTTAAGTCTAGTTTAGCGACATTTTTCTGATCTAAGAATTCGCTATCCCCTTTGGAAAAAAACGAAATCAAAATTAGTTGTCGGTTAGATTTAGAGGCACCTATGAAAAGTGGAGAAATTGGTTCTGAAAATAACGTGAAAAAGCTTTATCGAGGACGATAGATTACGACGCGGATCCAGTTTTTGATTTTGGGCGGAGGGTTTTTTTTACTTACGTTTTTTCACAAGATCCTTGCAAAGATGCATTTTGCATCAACAATGAGACTCTTTTAATTAATAGCTCTTGTTTTGAATAATTTATTAGTACACGCAAAAAAAAAATCTGTGTCGGAGTGAGCAAAAATTTGGCATAATTTTACCAAAAATATGCTAAAACTACAACCGACGAAGTAGTTTTCGTAATTTAGCCAAAACGCTTATGTAAAAAATTTTGAAGAAAATGCTAATGCTATTTAAGCAAAAACTTGGTAAAATATACCAAAAGAAATATGGTGAAATATACCAAACTGATTAGAAAAGGTGACTAAAAATAATGCTGAAAATTAGCATATTTATGCTTAAATAAATTTTCTAGTAAATTTTTGTAAAAATTTGTAAATTTTTTGAATTTAAAATTTTCACAGGATAAATCCATATTAATATAATAAATGTTGTGTAGAATTTAATTTACCACCGACCAACTGACCCTTTATGTACAATTTTCTCCAGTGACTGCTGCCTACGCTTTTTCTTGAAGTGAAGGATCCGCTATAGCTTCACGAATTTATTTAAAAGCATCCTGTAAAAATAAAAAAATATTACAAAACATAAATTTGTAAAATTTAAAAAACTGGTAAACCCCATTGGATTCTTGTTATGGAGGAACACTTACTTGGTCATTCCATTTGTAACTCATCAAAACAGGTTTGGACTCCCTTGGCTTTGCGTTTTTAATTTTGTAACTAAAGGCAGGACTGGTGCCCACGCTCTTTATTGTAGTGATGGATTCGCCATGGATTTAAAAATTTATTTACCAGTACCCTGTAAAAATAGAAAATTATTACCAAACACTAATTTTTAACTAAGAATCTATTAAACCTTATTGGTATCTTCGCAATGGGGGTATACTCACTTTTTCATTCCATTTGTAATTCATCGAAACATACGTCTGGCACTCCATTGGTTTTGCTGAATGGATGGTGTTTTAAGTTATGACAGCAAAATTAACTTTAGCATTTTTGTATCTTACATTTATTTATCTTTTAAAAACTAATTCTTTATTTTAATTTATTAATTTATTTTAATTTTATTTATCAATTTCCTATTTACGTTTTTATAACACAAAAAATAAACAACGCACACAAAAATGCAAAATGAAAATGGCGGTCTGCATTTGTTTTCGTTTTTGTTGTTGTTTTCTTTCGATAAATTTTTGTGCAAGTAATTTGCGTTATTATGCAAGCTACTTGGTAATTTTACATAAAAAACTAATTATGTTACTTTAACATCGACAAGCATAATTTTAGCAAAAATTTGGTAAAAATTTTTTTTTGGTATGAAAAAAATTTTACCAAGTAGGATTGCTCAATCTGACACAGATTTTTTTTTTTTGCGTGTAGCTTAAAAAAAAAAAAAAAAAAAAAATCCTTAATTGTGAGATTTTTTTTCGATAATTGCCGCAATAAAATTTATCGCCTTGGCAATATAACCGGCGAATCGACATTTTGTTTGCAGGGAATTGTTCTAGATCGAACATTTTTAAGACCAATATTTTGTATATCTTCGTCATTCGATTCGAAAGGTCTTTCTTTTCGAATCGAAATACTCAATAACCCCCCATATAAGTTTTAGGCTGGATTACTCAATGCTCCGTTAAAAAACAACTCTCTGTTAGATTTAACTTTTTCATACAAATTTTGACATAAGGCTCCGTTAAATCGGCAGTTAGCAGCTAACTTTCATTGAGTAATCCGCCCTTAAGGTGCCTTCGCACTATAATATTTGTAATAATATCTGTCAAAATTTTATGTAAAATCTATAAAATAGTATGGTGTAAACTAGGGATGTCAAACGGGATTGACATTTACAAATTTTTCGGGATTTTTCGGGATTTCGGGATTTCGGGATTTTTCGGGATCCCGGGATTTTTCGGGATTTCGGGATTTTTCGGGATTTCGGGATTTATTAAAATTAAACTTTTTTACGTTATATTTTTAATAAATTTTTTTATAATTAAATATTTTATTAATTCATAACTATTGAATAATTATCGTAAAGTTTTACATATTTAGCGCAGAAAAACCGAAAATTTAGGAACAACTATGACCGATTTGAATAGATTCGAGCAATATCCGTCTGTGAAAGACGCGATGCAGTCGAATTCATAAGATTAGAAACTATTTTTTTTTCTGTCGGCCTCTTTTGTAGACGTGGATATAAAATATTTGTTTTAATAATGATAAAATTGTATTTATAAATTTGTTACAAATTATTGCGAGGGAATGTCCTCCGCCGATACATTTGTATTTATTGTCCTATTGGTAGGCGAATCACATTTTAACAGTTTCCTTCCCTTTACGATAAATGTTTACAAATGCATTAATTACGCTTAAGTAACAGAATTTTATCATTATTTACATAGTTTTTTATATCTACGCCCACAAAAAGGGGCGGGACGAGAAAAATTAAATGGCTAGGTGCAACTTAAAAATGTGACATTTGCTTAACAAAAGTACAAATTGGTAAAAGATTTTGGGTTTTCAGAGACTGTTTTGGTTATTTAATGGGGAAATTTTCCCATCCTCTCTCTTTTACTCATTTACGAACTACAAATGGATTACTAAATGCTCCCTTATAAATTAAACTCTCGCAAAATCTAACTGCTTATTAAAAATGTTGTCATATGCATACATCGGCAGCTAAATCTATATGAGGGTTTTAAAAAATTTCCTTTGTTCGAATTTCAAAATCGTTTGGACCTGTAGGGTTCCTTTTAGACACGAAAATCGAAAAGTTTCAAACAGAGTAAAAAATGTTTCAATTTGTTCGGATTTTTCGATTTTCAAGTCAAAAAAGAAACCTTGACTCCGACGATTTTTAAATTTGAAAAAAAAAGGAAAATTTGATTCACCCTTCTGTATATTAAGTAATACGCCCTAAAAATTAAATTATACTACAAAAGAATAAGAGAAATTAAGCCCAACTTGCCTTATTTGAAAGATATTTCAAACACCTTTCAAACGATATCCATTTTGTCACCACCGGACAATGAGCACTGGGAAAATAATATATTTTGGCTACAAAATTTGACAAAAAATCCCGAAATCCCGGGATTTTTCGGGATTTGTCAATCCCGGAAAATCCCGAAAAATCCCGGGATTGAAAAAAATAAATCCCGGGATTCGGGATTTACCAATCCCGAAAAATCCCGGGATTTCGGGATTCGGGATTTCCCGTTTGGCATCCCTAGTGTAAACACAAAACGGTATAAAACCAAGAGAAATACGGATTGAAAAATGACAAGCGGATACGTATTCTCATTTTTAGAAATTTCTCTAAAAATGAGAAAACGTATACGCTTTTCATAAGATCAGGGTTGTATTTGTTTTGATAATATTTAAGATGTGATGGTGTAAATACGCAAAGGATTTTTTAAAAGATTTTTTGACAAGCGGAGAAAATTTTGTATTATTTAAGATACGTATTTTCTTACGACTCAGTATTATAGCACAGACTAATACAGACTCGACATAAGTGACAGGTGTCAAATAAGTATTTTTTAACCATATGGTTAATATTTTTAAATTATTCTACGAATTAGGTTAGAAAGAGAAAACTGATACAACGCGCCATAAGAAAAATGGATGCCTGATCGGTTTTTGTTGTTTCACTCACTCCTAAGTCGTAGAAAGTGTTGCCATGTTAGCGTAAAACGGACTAAAAACCTCTGTGTTTTCTTCTAAAATCGCTTAGTTTTTCCCCATTTTTTCTTATAAAACTCTACTGTCGAGTCTGTATTTATTCTGTGATTATAGTCTGAAGTGGGCTTTAAAACTATTAAAAAAAACGCTGTAAAAGGCAAATCGCTGTCCCAAATCGCTAAATTGACAATACAAATCTTCATTTCTTCCAGTGTCATCAGTTTATAGTGAATGTTTTCTAGAAAATGCACTTTGTTTACATTTCACTGCTGTCCTAATTCATTGTTGCCGACTGGAATGTTTTTGGTAAATTATTGTTTTTTTATTTAGTTTTGTTTACATTAATTTCGAATTATTTGATACAGTTTTGGAATCGGCCCACAGCCTCAGCCAGGCAGGCTGCTTTACGTTGTAAAGAACGATTGGAAAAAGATTTTATCGATAAACTCGATCATCTACATGATGGTGCTCTGCGTACGGGTCTGGTATCCAAAGAGGATTTACAGGAGGCCTATCGTAAAACTCGTGATAGAGAGCAACCAACTCGTGTAAATATGTGGTACACTTTTGGAATAATGGCCTTTGTTATGCTTCTAACACCCTTATTCTATCACATGCTCACCTTCCTGTTGGGTGTCAAATGTTTTTTGCCCAATAACAATTTGGTTTTAGAAGCCACACGACCCATAAGTGATTGTGGCTATTGTCGTGGTGTGGAGGGACCGTTGGTGTTAAAGAATATGACACGGGAAAAATTTGCACCATATGCATATTCTTCATTGCCCATTGTTATCAAGAAAGCTGTAACCCATTGGCCGGCAACGAAACTATTGAATTTAAAACTTTTAAAAAAGATTTATGAAGGTCATCCCGGTTCATTCGACGAAGGTTGTCATTTTTTACATTTTCATTCAGATCTCAAATCTATAAGAGATGTCCTTAATATGCCAGATGAGAGGGCAAATTTAAGTACTGGCCAAACTTGGTATGTAGGTTGGAGTAATTGTCATCTTGGTGTTTTAGAAGATTTAAGAAAACTATATGGTAGACCGCATTTTCTACCAGCCGATGCTGAAATTTCAAATACGGATTATATATTTTTGGGATATGAACAAGGTGCTTATATGCATGTGAGTATAAAATTAATAATAAATCAAGAAAAATCTAAAAAAAAAAATTGGGAAAAATCAATAAAATTTATCAGGAAAATCGAAAAAATGCAGAAAGGCTAACAAAAAAACTTTTTTGAATTTAAAAAAAAAAAAAAAATTAGAAAAATTCATAAAAATCACAAAAATGGTAAAATATGATTTAAAAAAATTTCACGCAGTAAAAAAAATTTCTGAAAAACAGGAAAATTTGGAAACAATTTTTAGAAATTTGAAATTTTCGAGAAAAGTTTAAAAATAGTTTAAAAAATCTAGAAACACAGGAAAATACAGAAAAACTTTTGAAAATTTTTGAAAAAGTTTAAAAAATGCAATACAATTTAAAGAAAAAAAACAGAAAAATTAATAGATTCGAAAAAAATTTAAAAATTCACGCAGAAAAATTAGAAACATTTTAGAAACTATAAAATCACTAATACTAATACAAATAAAATTTAAGAGTCTAGTTCAAAGGAAACTTGCCAATTGAAAACAGAAAAAGATTTTACCTTTTGGTAAAATTCATAAAAATCGGAAAAAGGGGGAAATTTTTTAATATGATTCGAAAAAATTCTAAAAAATTTATAAAAAATCCGAAAAATGGTGGGAAATTTCAATTTGGTTCAAAATTAAAAAAAAAAAAAAATACTAAAAAAATTGCAGTGTTTAAATATGTAATTCAGAAAATTTTCTGAAAATACAGGAAAATTCGAAGAAATGGTGAAAAATTCAAAATTTTTGAAAAAAGTTCAAAATAGTTTTAAAAATCTATAAACCGCAGTAAAATTCAGAAAAATTATAAACAAATGCGAAAAAATGCTAGATACTTTCAATAAGATTCGAAAAAATACTAAAAAATTCACGCAATTTTAAAATATGAGGCATTCCACACCAACTGTTCCACTGCAGAAAAACCATAGTGGTTTCAATGTGATATCATTTGCAAAGTATTCGCTCTTAGGGTAATATTAAATAACAAAAATAAAATTTAAGTTTTTTCAAAAAGTGGGCCTTGTAGGCGTGGTCAAATATTGAAAATATCAAACTTTTTTGCCGGTGTATCTTTACTTCAATATTTATGCAAATTTAATGAAACACAGTAAAGTCTTTAAGACAAAAGTTTTTTTATAGATTTTGTATGGGCTATCGATTAAAAAAATAAAAATTGGAAAATTTTCAGAAGAGTTCTGAATTTTTCAAATTTAAACTTAAACTTTATTTATCAACAAAAAATGCCGCAATTTTATTTTTTTTTTTTTAATTTTTTTAAAAAAAAGGTTAAGTGCTTTACTATCTGTTCTGAAATTTTTAGAGATGTGTTTTGCCTTGTTTTCGAGAAATCAAATGTCAAAGATTGCAATTCGCTAATTTTATACAATAATGGTGTATAAAACGTGTGCGTATGAGCAATATCAATATTTAAAAAATATTTTAAGAGGCGATGGGAGCGTGAGTGAGTTTTTATTTACGATCACGCACGCTAATGAAAGAAAAAAAATTATTCAAGCACAATATTTTATTTTACTCACGCTCACGTGAACATCGTGACCGTGACTCATTTTTTTTCTACTCACATGTGCGTGAATGAGCGTGAGCAAAATAAAATATCGTGCGTGACAAATTTTTTTCTTTCATGAGCGTGCGTAATCGTTATTAAAAACTCACTCACGCTACCATCGCCTCTTAAAATATTTTTAAAGTATTGATATTACTCATACGCACACGTTTTATACACAATTATTGTATAAAATTAGCGTGTTGAAATCTTTGACATTTGATTTCTCGAAAACAAGACAAAACACATCTCTGAAAATTTCAGAACAGATAGAAAAGTCCTTTAACTTTTTTTTTAAAAAATTAAAAAAAAAATAAAATTGAGGCATTTTTTTTGATAAATAAAATTTATGTTTAAATTTAAAAAATTCAGAACTTCTTCTGAAAATTTTCCAATTTTTATTTTTTTAATCGATAGCCCATACAAAAATCTATAAAAAAAAACTTTTCTTTAAGACTTTACTGTGTTTCATTTAATTTGCATAAATATTGAAGTAAAGAAAAAGCTAGATATTTTCAATTTTTGACCACGCCTACAAGGCCCACTTTTTGAAAAAACTTAAATTTTATTTTTGTTATTTAATAGTACCCTAAGAGCGAATACTTTGCAAATGATTTCATATTGACACGACACAACTTTTGTTTGCTGAACATTTGGTGTGGAATGCCTCATATGTATATTAGAAATTTTTCTGAAAAATTCAAAATTTGTAAAAAATTTTAAAAAAGTTTAGAAACAGTTAAAAAAATCTAAAAACACAGAAATATATAGAAAAACTTTGAAAATATTTAAAAAAGTATTTGAAAACAATACAAACGTGTTGAGAAAAATGGTGAAAATTTTAAATTTATATGATTTGAAAAAAAATCTAAAAAATCTCTCGTATGTAAATTCGAAAAATTTCTAAAAAACCCGGAAAAATCGGAAAAATATTGAAAAATTCAAAATTTTTGAAAAAAAAGTTCAGAAATAGTCTAAAAAAGTCTAAAAACACAGGAAAACTTAAAAATTATTGAAAAAAGAATTTGAAAACAATACAAAAATGTTAAAAAAAAAATACAAAATAGTGGAAAATTTCAATAAGTTTGAAACAAAATCAGGAAAATTCCAAAAAATTTTCAAAAATTTTAAATTTTTTTAAAAAAGTTTAGAAATTGTTAAAAAATCTAGAACCAAAAAATTAAGGAAAATTCAGTAAAATTTTAAAAAGTTTTTCGATTTTTGTACAAAAATGTTAAAAAATTTAGGGAAATGTCAATAAGTTTCGAATAAAATCTGAAAAATTTACAGATCACATTCAAAATATTTTGACGAAATAACAAAAAAAATATAAATTTTCTATGATAAGAGGAGCGTCCTTTTAACTGAATAAAAAACAAAGTTTTGCGTAAGTCACTCATAGTTTACGTGAATCATGCAGATCACATGACCAGCGTCCATTTCTAATTAATATTTTAATTAATTCAAATTCTGATTAATTTTTATTAAAAAATAAAATTTGTTTTATTCGACCTTTAAAATATTATATTTTGAGGATGTTTATTCTGGCTCGAGGTCATTATTGTCTTTACTAATTAAAATCATGATATTCTCATAGCATAATTTTTCAAGAAAATTATTTTTTTTTTTTTTTTTTGTTTTAAATTTATTTATGTTGGTCATTTTTGCAAGACTTAATCGACACGTGTTTCGGAATTTGTCAAGATTCCATTGTCAAGATTATTTAGCAAAAATAGAAATGATTTACTACAAAGTAGCAAACGAGTCTAATGACAAATCGTTTGTGCACAAACTAGAATATTAATACATATTCGCCTCTATTCACAATGAGAATTAGAAAGACGAAGAAATTGTACCATACTAATAAGGCAACGATTGTCAATAACCAACAAAAATATTTAAAACAATTTTACTTGTTTGCTACTTTGTAGTAAACCGTTTCTATTTTTGCTAAATAATCTTGACAATGGAATCTTGACAAATTCCGAAACACGTGTCGATTAAGTCTTGCAAAAATGACCAACATAAATAAATTTAAAACAAAAAAAAAAAACAAAAAATAATTTTCTTGAAAAATTATGCTATGAGAATATCATGGTTTTAATTAGTAAAGACAATAATGATCTCGAGCCAGAATAAACATCCTCAAAATTTTAATTAATCTTTAAACTAAACCTTATTAGCCTAGTATCACAGATTACTAATATGTTAAGTTTTTTTATATCTTAATTTTTTATTTTTTTTTTTAATTTAAAATTTTAATAAATATTTTTGAATATTTTATTTTTTCTTGCAACTTAAATATTTATGTAAATCTTCTAGTTGGACCATATTCACCGTTTAATGTGGCAAGCTCAATTAAAAGGCAATAAAAATTGGATTTTGGCTCCTACTCCTGAATGCGATCATGTGTGTCAAACATTTTCTTTCATAGTAGAGCCGGGAGATGCTGGTATGTTTTAAAACCTATTTTTTTTAATACCAAAAAAAAATTAAAACTTTTGTCATCTTTTTCCTCTTTTATTTTTTTCCTTTTTAAAAAATGTTAGTTTTAGTTGATACTCGCATATGGTATCATGGCACATCTATACCCAAGGGACAATTTACTTTAACTATACAATCGGAATATGGTTAAACGCATAAATTTTAAAATTTGGATTCATTTATATATTTAATAGAATATTTAAGACTAAAAGGTTCTATGTGTTTTGGAAAACTGAGATTACTTTATTTAAATTTAAAAGGCTTTTCAATTAAATTTTATTAAACATTTATTTAATTAAATAATAGAAAGTTAATATTTTTTTTTTTAAATAGTTCTGAAAATAAATTATTCTACATTATATTTTTTAATGTTTTCACTAAATAAACTCTACTTAAGGCTGAAAAGTTTAATTAAACGTAACAAAAATGTATTAAAATTAAAGGATTTTATGTATGTAATTTTTATTAAAAACAAATGATATTTAATTCTTAAAATAATAAAAACCTTATGTATGGATCAAAAAATGTAATTCAAAGATTTTAATTAAAAACAAATTCTAACCGTTCTTACCGAATGAGTAATATTATTTTTGTTAATATCACTCATACGCAGCCAAGGATCCAGCAATTAATTCAAGCGGAAAATCATACGCACCCATGAACGATACAATACAAATATAGTTTTGTTGGCCACCAGGGTTTCCACTTATTTTAACTGCTGTATCCGCACCTGCTCATGTATAACATCACATTATTGTGGCCTAAATTACAAATATTTGTTATATTTATTTTATTCGGATTGGACTTAATTTTAACTTTTAACACTATAAATAACTCATTATTTATTTTTTGCAAAATATGTGTCACAAGATTTATAATATTGACCCTTGCCCCTAATGGGCAAGGGTTGTCTTTAGGGTCAATATTAACACACACAAATATTGGACCTGTAAGGCAATATCTTTGGGTTCCTTTTTGACTTAAAAATCGGAAAGCTCCGAACAAAGTGAAAAAAAAATCTTGATTTTTTATCTTAAAATATTATTTTATATTGGGACATTACTGGAAACGTGTTTTGGTACAAATACTTTTGTTGTCTGTAAAAAAAAAATATTTTTGTTTCTGTTTTCCAAAAAAAATATTTTTAATAAGTTTTTTGACGAAAACATAACAGTATAGAAAAGATGTATATTTTTAATTATCGGGTTATTTGTTTGCCTTAAATCCAATTTGAAATTAATTTAAAAAAAAACAAGTAAAAAAGTTAAATTCGGCCTTGCCGAACGAATGTAGTTTTACCCTCCACAATTTCAAAAAGATTATTGAAAAAACTTTATTTAAAAGGAAATTACTTTTGAAAAAAAAAAAAAAATTTTTTGAAAAAAAAAATTTCCGCGAAAAAAAATTTTGGTAAAAAAAAATCCGCGATTTTTTTCTTTTTTTGTCCAAAAATATGTTCGTACTTGTTTAAATACCATTTGGTGTTCAATTATGTTCACATATGTCAACCAGAAGCCGAATTAAAGCATTTTGTATTTTTAGGTTATGTTGAATGTACTGAAATTCAATATCGCTCAAATGCAATACCAAACTTCTCGGGAGAACTTCCAATAATTATGTTAAGTTTCAGTCATCTCTGTGCAATATTTTGTCCGTGACAGCATTTTCCACAGACAGACGGACATCGCTAGAATGTCTTAAAATCGATCGGGCATCATGAATATATATACTTTATGGGGTCCCAGATCGATATTTCGATGAGTTACAAACGGAATGACAAACTTATATATGAGGCATTCCACACCAAATGTCCAGCGAAAAAAAACACGTGTCGCACGAATTTCTGAATAGGTTGTATGAATAGCTCTATATGGAACTAAGAAAATTGCGTTTTTGGTTTTTCAATTTTTCAAAAACTGGGCTCAGGAGGCGTGGTCAAATATTGGAAAAATGGTCAAATTTGTGTCGAGTTGCCTTGATTAAATATTTATCACATTAAAACGGAATGCACCACAATCTCAAAAATTTACATTCTTAAATAGTTTTGTATGGGCTATCGATTAAAATTTTTTTTTTGGAAAATTTTCAGAACCCGTTCTGAAAATTTCCATTTTTTTAAAATGTCAATTTATCAAAAATCCGGCCACTTTTTTTTTTTTTTTTTTAATTTTTTTTTTAAAGTTTAGATGTTTGTCCATCCACACAAAAAAATTCAGAAACACGTTCGTCGTTTTTTTCGAGAAAATCGCATTTGAATATTGAATTTTATGACAATTTTGGAATTTCCTTGTATTTTCTTGTTAAAACATGGCGTATGAGTAACAAATTTTTGCGAAACCAACGAGTTGATCCCATTTTAATTGTTTTCTCATGTGTGGTACAATATAGAGATGGGCGTGAAGGCGATTTGACCCACGCAAGAAATATTAAAGTCACTGACGACTCGCTAATATTTTTTAGCTTACTTGTGCAATCACGTGAGTCAATTTACTGCTACTCACGCTCACGCAATTTTTGATTACGCTCACGGTTGCTCACTCACGTTGATGATGATTTTACAAAAATAATAAAAACAACAAATTTTCTATGAAAACGGAAACTCAAAAAAACAGTAAAATTCCAAAAAAAAAAAAAAATAGTTAAAAATCACAAAAACTTACTTAAGAAAAATTTTAAGCATTCACTCATCTCGCTTAAATGCGTAAATGCGCAAAATGCGTAAATGCGTAAAATGCTTAAATGCGTAAAACTGATAAGATGCATTTATAAGAGTTTTTTTTTAGATATGCATCAATGTCCTTCTGGCCGTTTATATCGAAAACAAATCGTCAATTGTTAAAAAAATTTGTTTTAAGATTTCATAAAGATTTCAATTTAAATTTAAAAAAATACAGAATTACTCCCTTAAATGCCTAAAACTGGTAAGAGTAGTTTCATACAAATTTTACTGAAATATCAACACTAAAATGAGTTCAAAATCTTAAGATCACTTGATGTGCGTTTATAAGAGTTTTTTTATGTAAATGCATCAATATCCTTCTGATTTATTTAATATTTTGGATAAGCGCATTTAAGCGGGAGCAATAAATCGGACACTACATTATAGGTACATATACTTTAACGTTCAACATTTGAAAAAATTGACTCGCTAGTCACGTACTAAGCTATTCACGATATTAAAGAGGTAGCGTGAGTAGAACATTTCGTTAGTGAATAGGAAGTCCAATTTTTTCGAGATGAGTGAATGCTTAAAATTTTTCTTAAGCAAGTTTTTGTGATTTTTAACAATTTTTTTTGGAATTTTACTGTTTTATGAGTTTTTGTTTTCAGTGCTTTTTTCATATAAAATTTTTTGTTTTTATTATTTTTGTAAAATCATCATCAGCGTGAGTGAACAACCGTGAGCGTAATCAAAAACTGCGTGAGTAACAGTAAATTGACTCACGTGATTGCACAAGTAAACTAAAAATAATAACGAGTCGTCAGTGACTTTAATATTTCTTGCGTGGGTCAAATCGCATTCACGCCCATCTCTATATTGCACCACAAATGAAAAAAAAATTAAAATGGGATCAACTCGTTGGTTTCGCAAAAATTTGTTACTCATACGCCATGTTTTAACAAGAAAATACAAGTAAATTCCAAAATTGTCGTGAAATTCAATATTCAAATGCGATTTTCTCGAAAAAAACGACGAACGTGTTTCTGAATTTTTTTGTGTGGATGGACAAACATCTAAACTTTAAAAAAAAAAATATTAAAAAAAAAAAAAAAGTGGCCGGATTTTTGATAAATTGACTTTTTTAAAAAATGGAAAATTTCAGAACGGGTTCTGAAAATTTTCCAAAAAAAAAATTTTAATCGATAGCCCATACAAAACTATATAAGAATGTAAATTTTTGAGATTGTGGTGCATTTCGTTTTAATGTGATAAATATTTAATCAAGGCAACTCGACACAAATTTTACCATTTTTCCAATATTTGACCACGCCTCCTCAGCCCAGTTTTTGAAAATTTGAAAAACCAAAAACGCAATTTTCTTAGTTCCATATAGGGCTATCCAAAAAACCTATTCAGAAATTTACGGGACACATGTTTTTCTGTAGCGGGACATTTGGTGTGGAATGCCTCATATTTCCTCTATCACTAAGTGGAGGGTATAAAAATAAGTTATTTTTGAAGAAAAATAAATTTTAAAAAATTTTGTAAGGACCACTTAAGGACAATTATTGTGTTATTTTTCCCCCTTTAATGCAATTTAAAATTAATTAACAAAAATAAGTTATTTTTGGAGAAAAAGAACTTTTAAAAAATTTTGTAAGGACCATAAACTCTTTTTTCATAAAAACACTTTTTCAGTAATATCCAAATATTAGTATTAAAAGCTAAAAAAAAAATTCAAAAAAATCCCTTTGTTCGGGCCTTTCCGATTTTCAAGTCCCCTTAAAGAAATAAACCAACCACTGAAAAACAACATTTTTTACATTTTTGTTTGTATTTTAGTTAAGCAAATAAAACAATTTGATGTCAGAAAAAGTCCAAGGTCATGCACTTGGATCAAGGGATAACAAAAAGTCGTTTTGTTTTGTTCCATCCCCTTTTATGGACGTGGATATTAAACATTTATTTCAATAGTGATGAAATTGTATTGCTTAAGTGCAATAACTTTTTTTTCTTGATTTGTAATTTTTGATAATGGAGTAGTATTTGTGATTTTTGACTCACTCACGCTCACGACAGGAATTTTTGAATCACGCACACTCACTCACGAGCATATTTTTTCTACTCACACTCACTCACAATCACGTGAGTAAATTTAATACAACTCACACTCACGTGCACTCACGCAAGCTTCACTCACACTCACGTTGACTCACACTCACGAAACTCTTATTTATAAAAAAAAATTATAAAACTAAAATTTCAAAAATCTTTTAAAATTTTGATCAAAATTTAAAGTTCATCATAATTTTACATTTTTCTTTGCTTTTTTCGGGACGAAATCTCAAGTTAAGCCAAATTTCACAATTTTTTTGATGCTTTTTTTTGGTACGAAAGGAAATATGAAAAGAAAATAATCACGCAAACTCACACAAAAAAATCGACTCACGCAAAAATCTTACTCACGCACACTCACTCACGCAATTTTTTCTCCACTCACACTCACTCACAATCACGTGAGTAAAATTGAATTCAGTCACACTCACGCGTGAATCACGCTCTAATCTGCTCATGTGCCCATCTCTAATTTGAACCATATTTGGCCTTCAAGGCTTGGTTCTTAAATTTGAAATAAATAAAAAAAAAACAAATGAATTTGTAAACATTTACGGAGAGGAAAAAAGTCACCCAACAACCCCCGCTCCCTCCCTAAAAAAACGCCGCTGCAAAAATTTTATTGTATAATTTGAATACATACATGTTAGAGGGTATAAAAGATTCGGCATAGCCGAATTTAACACTCCCACTTGTTTTGTGTTAAATTTGGCCCTAAACCCAAAAGGCAACCAAGGTAACCTCACTTTTCCTCCATAGTAAGTTTTTTGACAAATTTAAAAACAATAATAGGTCTATTCGATTACCTTACTACAATCTACTATTTTTTACTCATTTTACTACAGCTGGAAATTTTCAATACAAAAAGTAAACAAGACTTTCCAGTTGTAGTAAAAAATAGTAAAAAATTTGGGTAATCGAATAGACCTAATATTTACGAATTTTCTAAACGAAATAAAAATATTTTGTTCGGCATAAATGACTTGAGTTTACACTACACTTTTATGCTTAAAAATATTTTAATTTTTTTTAATTTTTATCGTCGAAAATAAAAGAATTTTGTTTGAATTTCAATATTTTTTATAATTTAGTTGTTTTCTAAAATTTTAAAGTCTTCAAAAGCGTTTAAATTGGTTAATGTGTGCACTAAACATTTAAGTCGTTTTTGCCGACTAAAATGATTTTGAAAGAAAATTGTTTTCATTTACGTCACTAAAATATTACCTTATATAAATCTACAACTTTCCTGATTACGACGATTTCAAAATTCGAAAAAAGGAAAATTTGATTCACCCTAATGCGCATGTATATTTTTTCTAATATCACTGAAGCACAGACTAAAGGTGTGTTTAGATCATCCCACCGAGTCTTTGGATTTTAAGAAAGTAAAATATTACCAAAGTCTTAATACTGCCAAAAAATCATAAACAAAATCAAAAGACATTTTTAAAAACAGCTGTTTGTATGCAAATCTAATAATACACAGCCATTTTTTGAAATATTTCATAAAATCAAAAGTCTTATTGGACTGTCAACAAAATCATATTACACACGATTTTTTGACAGGTCTTAATACTCAGTGGTATGATATAAACACAGCTTAATACAGACTCGACAAATATGACAGGTGTCAAAAAAGTATTCTTTAACCATATGGTTAATAATTTCAAATTATTCTACGAATTAGGTTAGAAAGAGAAAACTGATATAACGCGCCATAAGAAAAATGGATGCCAGATCGGTTTTTGTTGTTTCACTCACTCCTAAGTCGTAGAAAGTGTTGCCATGTTAATGTAAAACGGACTAAAAAACGCTGTGTTTACTCCTAAAATCGCTTAGTTTTTCCCCATTTTTTCTTATAAAACTCTACCACAGACTAATACAGACTCGACATAAGTGACAGGTGTCAAAAAAGTATTCTTTAACCATATGGTTAATATTTTCAAATTATTCTACGAATTAGGTTAGAAAGAGAAAACTGATATAACGCGCCATAAGAAAAATGGATGCCAGATCGGTTTTTGTTGTTTCACTCACTCCTAAGTCGTAGAAAGTGTTGCCACGTTAGCGTAAAACGGACTAAAAACCGCTGTGTTTTCTTCTAAAACCGCTTAGTTTTTCCCCATTTTTTCTTATAAAACTCTACTGTCGAGTCTGTATTTAGTCTGTGACTCTACTGTCGAGTCTGTATATAGTCTGTGACTGAAGGGTTAAAGCACAGACTAATACAGACTCGACATAAGTGACAGGTGTCAAAAAAGTATTCTTTAACCATATGGTTAATATTTTCAAATTATTCTACGAATTAGGTTAGAAAGAGAAAACTGATATAAGAGAATAAACACAATTGGAGCGGGAAGCGTTTTTCCGCAACTGTTCACACACGTTTTATATGACAACAAAATTCCGCCGCGTTTTTCCGCCAAACTAGATTCAATTCTATTTTTATGAGGACAATTGCGTTTTTCCGCTTCCCGCTCCAATTGTGATTACTCTCTAACGCGCCATTAGAAAAATGGATGCCAGATCGGTTTTTGTTGTTTCACTCACTCCTAAGTCGTAGAAAGTGTTGCCATGTTAGCGTAAAACGGACTAAAAACCGCTGTGCTTTCTCCTAAAATCGCTTAGTTTTTCCCCATTTTTTCTTGTAAAACCCTACTGTCGAGTCTGTATTTAGTCTGTGGTTAAAGCTTGTTAATATTCTAGCAATATGGCAGCACTTGGTTAACAACTCTGTTTTTTTTTATTTTACCAAAATCAGCTGTTTGAAATTTTCTTGAAAAAAAAAATAATTGTGAATACGCGTGAATAACTTTAATTAATTAAAATTTTCAATAAAAACCTTAATTCTTATTAAATAAAACAAAATGTCTGGACATTTTCGACCTCCTACATCGGCACATGTATTGCGAAAATTAAAAAAAATTACCCTACCCAAAGAAGATGCCATTTATATGACCAACAGAAATCCACGCAATTTAGAAAAATTACGTATTGGTTATAAACCAGACGGTTATCATTTAGAAAAGCCCGGTCGTTCGTTTTGGCATAAACTAGAAGTAAATGTAAGTGGACGTTATGTTACGGCTGAAGTTAAACATTTCCAAAATGGACCCATCATCTCGGCATCTACCTCCGAATGGGCCATAAAGAAACAATTATTTAAAACTAAAGATACTGCTGCTTTTGTTAATCTGGCTAGAGTTTTAGCTAATCGCTGCCAACAATCTGGTATAACAGAAATGTTATGTAGCCTAGAGGCTGTGCCTGGTGGTAAATTGGATAAATTTCTTAAAACAGTAGAAGAAAATGGTGTAGTACTCAAAGAAGCTGTCCGCTATGAACATCCCAAAGCCTGGGATGCTGAACGACCAGAAAAACCTTGGGAAATATTAGAGGAAGATTTGAAATTAACTAAGCCTTCACCACCAGCTAAATAGTATAATAAAATTGTTTTAAATTTGTTTTAATAAATTTTCTAAAATTTATTTATGGTGTATTTTTTTTTTTTAACTTATTAGAAAAAATCGAACTTAATTTATTCGTATTTGCTTTGAATGTCCTTCCAAAGTTTCTGGAAATAGAAAAGAAAATATACATTAAAAATAAATTACATAATAATGAAGAGGGGCGCAGATATTGGCCTTTTTTACTTACGCCTTTGTTAACATTATCAAAAATGCTTTCGGAAGCCAGATCAAAAGCACGTTCAAAGAAGAATACCGAGGCCATAATGCCTACAGCGTAGGTGGAGGTCCTTTTGAACAAAGTGTTGTAGATAACTTTCATGTTGGAATCGTTTTTTTCGTATTAAATTTTACACCAAAAAATTTAAGACTCGCAAAAAAATTTCTTGCGTGCACAAAAAAAATATTTTTCAAGTGTCAAAACTTAAAATCATTCACAATAACAACAAGAAAGTTGCCATATTTTTTAATGATATATTTTTCAAACACTTACCAACACTAAAATTATTATCCCAACTTTTGCAACAAAAATTTCCAGGAAATCCGAAAAATTAGCTTGCTCGGAACAAGCACGGCAGTAGGAACGGTTTACAATTGGAATGAGAATTGTGTATCAGAGTGCAGGAACAGAACAAGTCCGGTACGACTTTTTCCATACGATTTGACAGATAAAACCGGTGGCCGGCGCCGGTGTGAAATAAAAATTGTTCTATTTTTTAAAGGTGGTGACATTCATTGTAATTGGAAACTGTCCCCCGTGCCGTGTTTGTTCTGACGGTTTCCAATTAGACGGTGGACGGTTTTTAATTAGAATGAGAATCATCGCTTTATAGCAGGAACAGAACAATACCGCCTCTCCAGAATGGGCCACGACATGCACCAAAAACGTGCTATAAAAAAAAAAAAAAATTTTACGTTTTTCTTTCGAGGTGGTTATATTGCCCGCTATCTCGCTATAAGGCCATAGTATGGGCTGCTTGAGTTCCAAAAAAAACTTAATTTTATTGGGGGAAAATTGCCGAACATAATTTCAAAATTATTAAGCTGGCATCACTGTACGTGTGTTTACCATTGTGAATGAAAAAATATAGACTTTTTATTAAAATCCGGCAGCACTTGAGTGAGAGTACGAACAGAAAAAGCCCGGAAGGAGGGACGGTTGACGGTGTCAGAGCCAACAGCCCCAAAACAATGACGGCGACGGCAAAATGTGAATTTTTTATTAACTTTTGTTCTTAAGGTACCTACAGACGACGCAATATTATGTACAATATTCAATTATATTGATGGTGTGTGGGTAAGATTGACCATTGTACAATCGTCAATAATACCCACACACTATCAATATTATTGAATATTGTACATAATATTGCGTCGTCTGTAGGTACCTTTAAGGCCTCTACAGACGATTCAATATTATGCACAATCTGCATGTATTTTTTTTACTTCAATATTTTATACAGTATTTTATGTATGCCATTTGTGGGTAAACGTCAAAAATATTGTGCATAATATTGCGTCGTCTGTAGGTACCTTTAGCAAATTTTTTCCCGATGGTTTTAGACAGAGCTTTTCATTGGATTTCATTCCTTAATTCGAATTGTCATTTTGAATGAAAATTTAGTGATTGCATTCCCCAATCACATTTAAGCGAATTGAATGAATTCACTTTAGACTCATTCGATTTATAAATATCGAATGCATTCGATTTATTTTTCATTCGACTTTCAAAAATCGAATGCATTCGATTTTTTTCATTCGACTTTTAAAAATCGAACTTTTAAAATTGCGAGTGCAATCGATTTTCTTTTCAATTTGAAAAATCGAATGGCTTATCCATTCAATGCATAAAAAACTTAAAAAAACTAACCAAGATAGAGCAAAACGGAGCCAATTTATTGTCCATAGTATCGCCAACGCTCTTCACATTTTTTGTCGTATAGGCAATTAATATGTGCATTTTAAAAATTTTCGGGAACACCAATTTTTTTGGATTCAAAATTAGAGCCCATTAGGGTCATCGTATGTAAAGATAGTCGGCGATACTATGGACTCCGTTTTGGTCTATATATTTAAAAAATCGATTGCATTCGCAGTGGAATGATAAAAAATCGAATGCATTCGATTTTTCTAAATCGAATGAACAATAAATCGAATGCATTCATTTTGTTTCATTCAATCGAATAAATTCCAACGACTGCATTCAATGTTTTTTTATAAAATCGAATTCATTCACTGACTATGAAAATTGAATGGTTTTTTTTGAGAATTCATTCGAAAAGGATTTCATTCTTCGAAGCTCTGGTTTTAGATGAGACCTTCGAAAATTCAATTCACCATTCAATTTCTCAAATCAAAAATTTTAATTAATGAATTAATTCATGCTTGAATTAGTTCTTTTAATTAAATTTGAATTATTTAAAAAAAGAATTAATTCATTTTGTGAATAATTCAATTTTAATTCAAAGAATTAATTCAAGCATGAATTATACCAAATTCACATTTAACCACTTAAACATGTTTAAATTTAAACTTGTTAAGGTACATAAACATTTTTAAGCAGTTAAACATGTTTAAAAAATGAATGCGAATTTGGTATTAATTCCTTTTGAATTAAATCATTTTGAATTAATTCCTTTTGAATTAAATCATTTTGAATTAATTCTTTATGAATTAATTCATTTTTATTTAATTTATTTTTTGAATTAAGTAATTTTTTGAATTATGTTTTTGACCGTGCCGCGCTTGTTCTGTTCATTCCCTGCTAAAAAAAAAAAGTATCAAAATTGATAGATTTTTATTTTTCACAGCCTCCACGTATATATAATTGCCTAGTTTGTTCTTAGAAGAGTTGTTTGCTTTGTTTTAATTTTAATAAACTATTAAAGTTAAATAAATCTTAACGTAATAAAATGGTTGACCTAACTGATAGCTCTTCACCTTACCAACAAAGTATTCCCAATTTGGTATTTTATGTACCTGCCGCTATTGTTATTGGTTTGGCTGGTAAGTCATTTAGAATTTTTCTCCTTTTTTTTGTTGTAACTTTCTTTGGTGATGTGGAAGAAATTAGAAAGCATTTCATTAAATTAATTTATTTACATCTATATACTACTGATTAATAAACTGCCATATACATTTAATAAAATAAGCAATATTGATAAATTTAAGCATCCGAGAGCATGATTGTTATATTTCATCCAATTATATTTTTCATGTTCGTATATTTTTTAGAGTTATGTATGTCTTGATTTTCTATTTTGTTGTAAAATTGCAAAAACCTTTATTAAAAGATTAAGGATTAGTTTATATAGTTTCAATTATTATTATTTTAATTGAGTTTCATTCATGAAAATCCTTTTTTTAATAATTTTCAATTCAAGTTTTCATTCATGAAAATCCTTAAAAGTGCAGTATGCAATTTTTGAAAGATACAGAAAAGGAAAGCACTTAATTTTTTTCATTCATTTGCGTACATACATACATATTAGGGTGGCAGCAAAAGTTCACCTTGTCGGGTGGGATTATTGTGCCGCATGGTCTAAAACTGATGCAGACAAAATTTCAGCCAAATCGGATAACTTTAACCCGTGGCCCTTTGAGGTCCGATTTGGCTTAAATTTGTCCTACATCAAACCATGTGGCACAATATTTCATGTGGCACAATACTCCGACCAGACGATATTTAATTAAAAAAAAAAAATCGCCCATACATTTCACTGCCATCCTAATCCATTCGTGCGTGACACGAATTTTTCTTTTTTTACGCGTGATCGTGAGAGCGTGTGATTAGAAAAAAATAGTTTCGTGCGTGAGTAATTTTTGTTTCGTGTGTTTGCGTGATTGTTTTGTGCTGTTTGAAACAGAAAACAATTAAAAAAATCGTCGTTATATTGAATTTAGAGGGTAATTACCAGAGCTTCGAAGGATTTCATTCCTTAATTCGATTTGGCATTCTGAATGAAAATTTAGTGATTGCATTCCCCAATCACATTTTAGCGAATTGAATGAATTCACTTTAGACTCATTCGATTTATAAATATCGAATGCATTCGATTTATTTTTCATTCGACTTTCAAAAATCAAATGCATTCGATTTTTTTTTTTCATTCGACTTTTAAAAATCGAATGCATTCACTTGCGAATGCAATCGATTTTCTTTTCATTTAAATTGAAAAATCGAATGGTTTAATCATTCATTGCATAAAAAACTAAAAAAAATAACCAAGATAGAGCAAAACGGAGCCAATTTTTGTCCATAGTATCGCCAACACTCTTCACACTTTTTGTCGTGTAGGCAGTTAATAAGTGCATTTTTAAAATTTTCGGGAACACCTATTTTTTTGGATTCAAAATTAGAGCCCATTTGGGTCATCGTATGTAAAGAGAGTCGGCGAAACTAAGGACCAAAATTTGGCTCCGTTTTGGTCTATCTATTTAAAAAATCGATTGCATTCGCAGTGGAATGATAAAATATCGAATGCATTCGATTTTTCTAAATCGAATGAACAAGACATCGAATGCATTAATTTTTTTCCATTCAATCGAATGAATTCCAAGGACTACATTCAATGTTGATTTATGAAATCGAATGCATTCACTGACTATGAAAATTGAATGGATTTTTTGAGAATTCATTCGAAAAGGATTTCATTCTTCGAAGCTCTGGTAATTACTACAAAATTGTTATTAAAATAAATTTTTATGATTGTTTTAAGGAAAATCAATACTTTTTGTGCAAGAAATCGGAAAAAGTAAAATAAAAATTTGTTAATTTTAATTTCGTGAGTCTTCGTGAGCGTGATTATTTTGTGAGAAAAATTTTAGTTACTTACGTGAGTGTGCGTGACCGTGAGCAAAAAAAGTAATTTCGTGCGTGACCAATATTTTAATTTCGTGCGTGACCAATATTTTTATTTCGTGAGCGTGCGTGAGTTAAAATTCATTCACGCGCCCATCTCTAATGTACAAACCTACATTAGGGTGGCACGAATGTTGACTTTTTTTGAATTTCGTCGATCACCGTTCAAATTATGGTTCGTTGTAGTCTAAAAACACTATGATTAAATTTTTAGCCAAATCGGACAAAATTAACTCGTGCCTTTGGAGGGTTAAAGTTTTACCCAAAAAAATTTGGGCAAAAGTGCACTTTACGGGGCACAAATATTTTGGGGGAAAAAATTGGACCCCTCTGGAATTAAAAAAAAAGAAAATAAAATTTAAGGAAGCCAAAAAATTACCCCACCCCCATACAGGTTTGTGTGGGTACTTAAATTAAAAAATAAAAATAAAGCGGGGTTAGGTCCCGGGTCGAAAAAAATTTCCATTTTTCGCTCTTGATTTTAAAGCTTACCTCGAAAAAGTTCCACAGCCAAAATATTAGATTTTTAGGTTGTGATTTGGTACCGCCGAAATCGTTATTTGTTCATAGCTTTGTCATTTGACGTCCGATCGTTATAAAAAAAAAATGTTAGAAGTCCTCAGCGAGTACTAAAACAAAAGGTCTATTCGATTACCCAAATTTCTTACTATTTTTTACTACAACTGCAAAGTCTTGTTTACTTTTTGTATTGAAAATTTCCAGCTGTAGTAAAATGAGTAAAAAAATAGTAGATTGTAGTAAGGTAATCGAATAGACCTAAAATTGAATTAACTTTCAAATGACCTATTGCAGGTCTTGTCGAAAAGATTACAAAAATACCTATTAACCCAATTCTTACCAGAAATTTAACCGTTGGAATATTTTGACTAAACTTTCAGGAACGACACTTTCCCTTGTGAATCTTTATTCGAAATTTAAACGTTTAAGTTTGTTGAGGATTTTTTTTAGGATGCCTGGTTTAGGATATTTTTTTTTTTTTTTTATTTATTCTTCATTTTACTCAACCGAGCCCTTAGGGCCATATACAGTTAATTAAGGCTACTTCAGTAACAAGAACATTAAAAAAAAAAATATAAAATATACCTTAAAGATAAAAAATAATTAAATAAATACCTAAAATTTTAAGAATAAAAACAGATAATACTTAAATTATTTTTTGAATAAACAAATAATTAGTGGATTCAGTTTAATCGTAGCAAGAAAATAATATGTAAAAGAAAATAATTAATTAAAAGGGAAAGAGATTAAATTAAGTTATGATTTTTGGCATGTTCTTCAAGCTTTCGCCTAAAGACCTGAGGAGAATATGAAAAACACTTCAAGTCCTTAGGTAAAGCATTCCACAGTCGTATTAATCTTACATTAAATGAGCGATCATAAAAGCCAGTACGAATGCGGGGGAATATTATCTGAGGATTTCTTATAGAATGCGAAAAATGGAAATTTTGTACAATATAGCTAGGAAAACCTGTTATGATTAACTTGTAAAAATATATCAATGTTCTCATACAAATAAAGTTTTCAAAATCGCAACCAAGAAATTTTTTAACGTATCGTGTAACATGATTACGAAGTTTCAATCCGAAAATATAACGTATTATTCTATTAAAGATTTTAGTAAATCTACTAAATTCACCAGCTGTGGTTCCAGAAATCACCTCAGCACAGTATAGTATATGTGGCATTAACAAAGCATTTGCAAGTTTAATTTTAATACGAAGCGGCAGATATAGATCAAGTGTGTACAACCTCCTTAATAAAAACGAAATCTTAGATGAAATGTAATTCATATGTGAAGAAAAACTCAGATCATTGTCTATAACAACTCCATAACTTTGGGATATTCTCCCAAAAATTAATCATAGCTTTATATTTGGTTGTAATGTTGGTTTTAATGGTAGCAGATTGGAATAATTAACTAATTTTTATTATTTTTTATAAAAATTAACAAACTAGATTGCAATTCATTTTTTCGAATTACAATTGATCATTTTTGAATTACAATTGCTCTTTTACGAATCTTCGAATTACGAATGGAATTTTCGAATTAGAATCATCGAATTACAATTCTTCTTTTTTCGAATTACATCAGTAAATAATGTAGAAAAATAGTTTAGAAATTTATTCAAATTTAGCAAAATAAAGTTCAAAATAAATTCATGGCTTTAGCCTAAAAATTAAAGCTTAGGAATTTATTCATCAACGTTGTAATATTATGATTGAGGCATAGCTATAACCAGAGACAAGATCTTCATGCACTAAAAAACAAACTAAAAATCTTAAGATATGCACTAAAAATTTTAAAAATGAATAATGGAATTCACGTCAGAAATTTTAGTCTTGCAAAATTGCTCAATGTAAAAATTACAACTTTATTTGAAAAAATAAAATAAGTTGCGAATCTTTTCCTGCAACTACGCATCATTTAAAATATAATAGAAAAGTGTAAAAGTTGGTTCAACATGTTTACAAAAAAAAAAAATGCAATTTTGCAAGGGTAAAAATTTCTTAAGTGAACCCTGAATATAAAAAATAGTGCATTTTTACTTAAACAATTTTTTTCTTCAATTTTTATTTTAATTATCTTTGGTGTACCAAAAATATGCATTTATAGCAAAATATGCAGTTTCGGCAAAATATGCACAAACGAATCAATGCCATTTTAAAGCAAATTCGTTTATTCGTAACGAAATTTGGTTTATGCTGCTCAAAGGGGAAAATTATGCATTTGCATGAAAGTCTTCTCCTTGGTTATAACTTAATATTTTAACCATTTTCTGTCTACCTTTTATTCCATCCCTTCACAAAAATACTGCTCGTTTATCATAGTATTCGCTTGCTTTGCCAAGATAATACCAATCTATGTCTTTTCTATTACTTTATTGTTGTAGTTAATAATAATCTTATCAGACCCCAATATATAATTGTAGTATTTTATTGATAAACCACCTCTTACTGCCCAATCTCCACCTCCTGGGATTTTGTCTACAATTGATCGTACAAAAAAAAAGAAGTATGTTTTATTTGACGAGGTGACTTAAAAAATGTATACGAATTTTGCTGACGTTGTCATAAACCGAAGGTGTTTTTTTGTTTTAGTAAATAAAATTTAATTTTAATGCAATATTTCTTTTAAAAGAATTTGACCATACTTTGATTTTTTTTTAATCATTGATTTTAAGGGGTCTATTAAGACCAAATATTTAAACAGTAGTTCAGTTGTAAAAAGGAAAGCATACCAGCAACCTTTAAAAATAATTGGTATGTCCACAAGATTAAAAATAAGATTCTATTGGCTTTGAAAATTAAAAAAAAATTAAAACTTATTAATTACCAAGAAAAAATTAATGCAAAAAGTGTGTTTTTTTTTATAAAAAATTGTGTTAATTTTGTATTTTTAAACAAAAATTTTGTATTTAATAAATGTAGTATTGATAAGAAAACAAAAATGATAACAATTCTAACCTAAAGACATTTATATGGTTTTTAAATACAATTTGGTTTTTTAATTTAATATTATTAGCCACGTATACGTTTAATTTAAATTGTTAAAATACTAGTGCATGTATGTTTTAAATAGTTTTCATATATTTTAATATAGTAAAAATATGTTGACTAGTGTCTCTTACAATTCAATAATGGTATTCACGTCAGAAATGTTTACCAAAGTCTAAAATTCTGAATTTTTACAAAGTAAGCAGATAATACATAATAAACCCGCTGGATGTTATATTTCCGATGTAATTTTACAATACTCATACTTTTAATGTGAAAAAAAAAAACGGAGAATTTTTCAATATGAAAAATGTCTCAGAATCTGAGAATTTTTCTATATAAAAAATTTCTCAAAATCGGAGAATTTTTCTTTTTCTCAGAATTTGAGAATTTTTCTATGTGCAAAATGTCTCAAAATCAGAGAATTTTTCTATATGAAAAATGTCTCAGAATCTGAAAATTTTTCTATATGAAACATGTCTCAGAATCTGATAATTTTTCTATATGAAAAATGTCTCAGAATCTGAGAATTTTTCTATGTGAAAAATATCTCAGAATCTGAGAATTTTTCTATATGAAAAATGTCTCAGAATATGAGAATTTTTCTAAATGAAAAATGTCTCAGAATATGAGAATTTTTCTAAATGAAAAATGTCTCAGAATATGAGAATTTTTCTAAATGAAAAATGTCTCAGAATATGAGAATTTTTCTAAATGAAAAATGTCTCAGAATCTAAAAATTTTTCTATATGAAAAATATCTCAGAATCTGAGAAATTTTTCTATATGAAAAATGTCTCAGAATCTGAGAAATTTTTCTATATGAAAAATATCTCAGAATCTGAGAAATTTTTCTATATGAAAAATGTCTCAGAATCTGAGAAATTTTTCTATATGAAAAATGTCTCAGAATCTGAAAAATTTTTCTATATGAAAAATGTCTCAGAATCTGAGAAATATTTCTATATGAAAAATATCTCAGAATCTGAGAAATTTTTCTATATGAAAAATGTCTCAGAATCTGAGAAATGTTTCTATATGAAAAATGTCTCAGAATCTGAGAATTTTTCTATATGAAAAATGTCTCAGAATCTGAGAATTTTTCTATATGAAAAATGTCTCAGAATCTAAGAATTTTTCTATATGAAAAATGCCTCAGAATCTGAGAATTTTTCTATATGAAAAATGTCTCAGAATCTGAGAATTTTTCTATATGAAAAATGTCTCAGAATCTGAGAATTTTTCTATATGAAAAATGTCTCAGAATCTGAGAATTTTTTTATATGAAAAATGTTTTTCATAAGAAAAATTATCAGATTCTGTGATATATTTCTTGAATTAGAAAAAAATCACATTTTTGCTTAAAAAAATTTTAACATAAAGTTGTAGCGACACTTAAAACATTTTACTATATTCATTTAATTTCAACATTTCAATACACATTAGTAGTTAAATCCCCTTAATTCAAACTTGTTAATATAAATCCAAAAATATATTTTGTTTGATTTTATATTTTTTTTATTCTTTTTGTGCTGCTCAAATTTTTAAATGTTGTAAAAAAATGTTTTTGCCTCACAAATTTTCTTACTAAGGAAATGCAGTTTATTGAACTACATAAAAACAACATAAACAACTAAAGTTTGTATAGTTCCCTTAACTAAACAAAAAATAATAACAATTAAAAAAAACAAACAAAAACTTTTTAAACAGAAACCAAAACACAAAAAATTAACACACATTTATAACGAATTAAAAAAAAAATCAGTTAGTACTAAAACAACACTCACACTCAGTCAACTCAATAATTTTTGAATTAAAAAAAGCCAATAAAATCTTTTCTTTTAAAAAATTTATTCTCTTCAACAAAATACCGGCTATTAGTTGAAACTTCATCTAATTTAATATCACAAAAGTTAAATATTTAACTCACTATGGCTGACGATCCTATTAATCAACAACAATTTGAGGAAGATGTTCTCGCTGCTGCTGGTGAGGCTGGTCAAAGTAATTTAGGCGATCCTAATGGTAATTTCCAAATGCCCAGTGTCGATGAAGTTTGGAAACTTATTGAACAAATGGAGGGTATTAGTGATGAAGAACGTGCTGAAATACGTAAAGATCTATATAATCCATCGGAAGGTACAGCTGAAGATTTTATGAAACGTTATGCTCAACCTGCAATAGCAGCACACACATCATGGGATTATATAATATTCTTTACAATGATTGTTATAATTTTGCTGATATTTGGTAAGATTTTGAAAAAAAAACCTACAACAAATTTTATAGGCTTGGTAAAAGAAATGATTCGAAATTGATCTATAACCAATTCCATTCAAAAATATATTTCCTGGCGGATACTTAATATATACGAGATTAAAATCTCAAAGATATTTCGTTTACATATTTTTAGTTTCCTAAAGCTAGATTTTAATTTAATTTATTTATTGGTCACAAATTTGTACTTATTTTTTTTTTGTATATATTTGACATCTACGCAGAAAAAAATATAACTGAAATTATATATATTCATGATCCTTGATCGATTTTAAGTCGATCTAGCGATGTCCGTCCGTCCGTCTGTCTGTCTGTCCGTTGAAAACACGCTAACTTTTGAGAGATTTTATGGAGGCTCCTGAAGTTTGACATATATGTTGGCCATTTACCGGGTCAGGTTGGTATTGCAATCCAGCGAAATCGGTCCAGTGGTTTAAAAGTTATGAGCAAAAGAGTAAATTTCGGCAAGGGTATTTTGCGAATTTACGAGATTAAAACCACTCTAACTTTCGAAAGACAATTCTGAGGGTGCTAAAACGTGTTATATATCTTTGTCGTTCAGTCTGTTTCGTTTTGAATTTCTGCTCAATCGGTCCAGTGGTTCAAAAGTTATAAGCAAAACCCTGAATTTCAGATTTGTTTCAACTTAAATGCCACGTGTTTAACAAGTTTAAAAGCATTGGTGGTAACTTAACAGTGCTTTTTAAACTTGTTTAGTTACTAAAAATTAACTTAAAAATTACACTCGAACAAATTTTTACAGTAAAAAAACATTACACTCGAAAAACAATTTTACACTAAAAAAATAGTAATTTTTTTTTTTTAAATGACAAAATAAGAGTGTTTTACTCAAAATAAAATATTTCTAATCAAAATTGTTATTTTTTTTTGCGTTAAAAAATTTACTATCCTTTAAAATATGCATTGTGGAGGGTATTCATAGATTCGGCAAAGTCAAATTCAACTTTTCTACTTGTTTTGTATTTATTTTAATATTTTAATTTGTGGACCAATACTGGCCCAATAACGTAAAATATACAAGTATGTATTGTCATATGTATTTTTATAATTTACTGACCCAACAATTCAAATGATAACTTTGATCTACGGTTGACCCGTAGGTTCTTCTAATAACATCAAAAAAGCACTGCAAAAACCAAAAAAAAGCAGCGTTTTGCCAGTACTTCAAATACAAAAAAATCTGTATTTCCACAGTAAACTAAATTAAAACGATAAAAAAATTGACAATTTTTTGTGTTCGGGCCAAATCCGATCATTTTAACCCGTGGCACCCTTCGATCAAAGTTTTAGATTTTTAGAAAATATTCACCAAATTTCGAGAATTTGATCGAAGGTCGCCACGGGTTAAATAAGTCTGATTGAGCTCAAATTTATTTTAAATGAAAGTTTGTCTCAAGCTTTACAAAAAAATTTTTGAGATTTTTTTTTTTTAATTTCTTGAACGTAGGAAAAATCCCTAATTTTGTGCAAATTTCAAATAGCGATATCTCGAAAACTGTTCGATAGACTTTATTTTCTTGCAATTTGAAGCTCTATAAAAATGTGAATAGAAAAAACTTTTGAGATTACTTTAAAAAATTTCTTAAACTAGAAAAACACCGCATTTTTGGAAATTTTTGACAAATTTCAAATGCTGGTATCTGGAAAGCCGGTTACAAAAATTGTTCTATATTCGTATTTTGCACGCCAAAATTAACAAAATTAATTACATTTGTTGAGCAAAATCGGTTCAGCGGTTCAAAAATTATGAAAGAAAATGTAAGGACACCACGAAAATTTTGGTACATTCAACATAACCTAAAATTACAAAATACTTTAATTCGGCTGCTGGTTGACACATGTGAACAGAATTGATCACCGCAGGGCTGTCAGACTTGGGGATTTCATGCTAGGAAAAAGGACAACAAATTTCATTTGGGGATTGGGGATTTAAAAAATTATTTTGGGGATATTCGAAATTAAATCTATATACAACAAGCTAAATTAAATAAAATCAACGATTTTTAAAAATTGTTTTAGTGATAACCACTCTTTACTACGAGATTACGAAGCTCATTCAGCAAAACTTGCATTTTTCGGCTGTAAAAAGTATATAAAATATTATTGGGGATTTTTTAATTGCTTAATCTACGAAATAAAATTATAAAATTACCACTAATAAATTTTTTTTTTTAAATTAAGAAAATCTTTTTTGTGTAATTAAAAAAAACGATTTTTTTATTGTTTGGGGATTTTTGGGGATATTTTGTTATATTTTTGAGGACAACGGAAAAAAGTACCTGGCAACGCTGGATCACCGAATGGTATTTCCAAAAAAAAAAAAAAAATTCGCCGATTTTTTTTCGCAATTTTTTTTTTGCAAATAAACTTTTTTACATTGTGGAGGGTATCAATACATTCGGAAAGGTAGAATTTAACATTTTTACTTGTTTTTTTTTTTAATTTCTTAAACGTAGGAAAAAACCGTATTTTTTTTTTTAATTTTAAATAGCGATATTAAAAAATTCAAAAACAAATTATTTTATGAATTAATTTTTATACTCCACATTAAAATATTGGTCCTAGAACCACCTTTAAGTACACCTATTGACTCAGAATCATTTTTTGAAAACTTAAGCTTCTATTGAACTAAGGAAACCTACTGAAGTTGGAAAAATCCATTTTTAGGCCCATGTTTATACCTAGCCCCCATACAAATTAAGATACCCAGGCAGAAAAATACAAACGGGCCAACGTTGGAATGAAGTTGGCGACGACGGTACCAATGTTGGCGAATCATACCCGTGTCTAAGTCTACGACGTCATTCCGAGGTTGAAATGATAACAGTGGCCAACGATTGCTCGACTTTTGTTTTAACGTTGGGTTAACATTGATTTAACAAATTTACGACATTGGATTTAACTTTTGCTTAGGGATGTATTGAAAATCTCGATGTATTACTTTTTAGTTACCATTTTGTACAAATTGGTTAAAAAAGCAACTACTTAAGTGTTCACTTAGATTAAAGAGTTGAGGGGTATGTAAATCGAAAACTTAAAAAAAAAATAAAAATTTTAAACTTTTAAATTATAATCTATAGTGTAGTGTTTTACGTAAACACAAAGTTGTGCCAACACAATATTTTTAGTAAAACTGTTTTACATTATACAATGTTGTATTTTTGGCTAGCCCGATATTGTACCAACACAAAATTTTTGGTACGGTTGGCAATTTCTGACTGGGTAGGTATGATTTCGAATTTTTTTTAACGCTTGTTATACGGATAGGAATAAACCTACATGGAACGAAATAAAATGCAACAGGGAATGAAATGGAAAAAATAAGGAACAAAATGGAATAGAACAGGAAACGACATAGAATGTAATTTTTTTTTCTCCTTCCATTTTTTTTGTTCAAACTTCTTTTTATACCTTCCAGCCATACTGTGGCATAAAAATTCCGATATTTCGCCCTCGATATATGTATTATTGATCCAAAATCGGATAAGGGGCAAAAAAAGTACCCCATTAAAGAACTAAACCAACCTAGGAAAAAACGCCATACTTCACAGTTTTTTTTTTTTGGAATTTTTGTTAAACAAAGGAAACTTTTTTATGTCAGAAGGAGTTCATAGTCCTGCACTTAGACCTTTTTCGGCCCGCCCCCCCCCCCCCTTTTACGGGCTTTCACTTAAAATATTTTCCTTTCAAAATTTTAATTTTTTTCACTTAAAATATTTTTCCCTCGAAATTTTCATTTTTTTTTCATTCAAAATAATTGCAAACATTTTTTCAAAATAGGGGTTAAAAGTGTTTCGAGGATCTTAAACAAATATGGTACACATGTATTCCGAAATCCAATTAGTTTCATGCGAGGGTAGATTTTATTTACGATACAAGGGCTTGAAAGTTTTCAAGAAATTTTTCAATGAAAAAGGTTACAAAAACTAACAACCCTATTGTGTACTAAAATATATGGGGTTACCCAAGTCATGCGATCATTTTACGTTTTTAAGTTTTGCCGTCTATTTGTTAAACAAGTTATTTTCTATTAGTTCTGATAATTAGCACATAAATGTCTTAATATTTGATTTTATCGTCATCAAGATAATGAATTTTATAGGGCTTTAAACACCAAATTCTTCACATTGTATACAAGGGATCTGTTAGTTTTACTCAAACTATCCCAAAGATAAGATTATTAAATAATAAAGCACAACAAAAGCTTTCATCGTAATAAAAATTAGGAGAGTAAAACATCGTATTAAGCTTTTAGTACACAATTAAACTTTGTAACAAAACGTTAGCGGATAGATTTCAATACAAAAAACAACGATAACTTTAAAAATTGTTGTTAATTACGAGAAAAATAATTATATATTTAATTTATTACTAAAAAATTTAAATAAAAAAAAAAACTACAAATCATGACAAACATTAATGATGATGGTGAACATATTATAGAACAATTGAAACATTCTGTAAAATCAATAATTGATAAAACCGGTTCAAATAAATTTGCCCAAGAGCTAATGATTAAGATTCATACGTTACAGCAGCAATTAGAAGAACTATCAAATTCAGATAAAACACAGTTCATACATGAAATGAAAGATTCATTTCTTGCCACCATTGATAAGGTCGAAACAAAACTAATGCAGCATGCTAAATTTGAAAAAGCTTACAATTATTCAATATTTGCAGCGATTATATTTTTAATATTATTTATATTTGGTGGGTTTTTTTTTATTAATATATGTATATTTATAACCCATTTATTGTTATTGATTTAGTGAATACAAAAATTATCGTTCCATTTGCAATTTATCGAAATATCAGTCTACACTTACAAGGCAGGGGTCTTATATGGAACTAGTCGATCTGCATGAAATTTTAAAATAGTTGTAATAGTTTTTAGGGAGTCCCTGTAGGTTAGTGGGGGTCGTGGGTTCAATTCCCTCCAGAATCCTTGGTCGATTTCGTCATGAGACGACGGACATTGTTAAAAATTCTCGATAAGTTTAAAATTATTAAAACAACCATTACCTTTTCCCGGTACTGACAACCGGTACTAATCGGTCAAAATGTTGGGTTTTTGGAAATTCCAATTCTAAGGAGTAAAATGGGTTAAAAAGTGTACTTTTAGTACTTATTATATCTTCTGAAATAATGAGCTTAGAAATTCGTCATGTAGGATTTTCCGGCGGAAAAACATTCTGAAAAATGTATGGGAGCTACATGTACAACTGGTTCGATTCCTTTAAAATATGAAATGATGATATGTAAATACAAGAAACGTTTACCAGCCAAATTTAGAAAGGATAACTATTATAATATGGTTAATAAACTCATTTAAGCCAAATCTAAAGGTTACACTTGCATGGAGGCTTAGATTGGAATTTTTTTTTAATATGTCTTGTGACACATTTTATTTATTAACGAATTTAAAATTAAAACTAAAATCGGTCGTACGGTTTTCGAGATATCGCTATTTGAAATTTGCAAAAAATTAAGTTTTTTTTGTACACTCATAGAAATATCTTAGTAGAAAAATTAGTAAACCCATTGTAGATCAAGTTTTACAGAATATTGCCGTATTCAACAAAAATTAATGTTGATATCGTTGAATAATCAGTAAATTTGAATCAACTATTTACAACGCTTATACAGAATTCAATAGATAAAACCAAAAAAGAAAAAACAACCCTGTTCGTTCAATTTTGTATTATTAAGTTGGTAGCAATGCATTGCAATGTGAAATTTGTTTGTCTCTTATAAAATTATTTTATGTGTTTGTTTCTTATAAAAATATTTAATATTATAAAAATAAATAAAAATAGGATCTGGTGATCAGATTCTGATCTGTAAATATTTGGTAAGTAATAAAATACATTGGTTACTTTATGTATTCATACTATATTATAATTTTTTTTGTTTTTTTAGGTTTTTGATTTGGTGTCATTAGAAAACTGGAGAATGGCTTACGAGTGGAAAACATAAATAACCGAAGTGTGTGTGAAAATCTTGTTTAAATATTGCAGCTTAAAAAGCCGGTGATAATTCTAAAAAATATTATTTATACTTAATAAAAGAATATTTACAAATAACAAGCTTTTTTTTAATAAAATTTCTTATATCAACGAAAAAATGAGTTGAGTTTACAAAAAATAAGAGTTGATTTACAAAAAAACGAGTTGATCAACTATTACAAAAACTGACAACAATTTTTATTGAAATCAACATAAATATTTGTAGGGTCAAAATCAACAATGATTTCTGTTGAATTTACAGCGATTTTCTTTAGGAATACAATGATTTTTGGTTGAGTGTACGTTCAAGAAATTAAAAAAAAAATAAAAATTTGTTTCCTTTGACCTTTTCATAGAGCTTGAGACAGTCTTTAATTTATGTGTGGCGCTCTTCGAAATTTTGGATTTTTGGAAAATATCCACCAAAATTTTGGATTTTCAAAAATGAAAAAAAAAAATATCTCGCGATACATTACTTTTGTTAATTTTGGCACGCAGAATTTAAAAAAAATCTAAAATCTGTAGCGGTTTTCGAGATATCGCTTTTTGAAATTTGTCAACAAATTTCCTAAAACGGCGTTTTTTTAAACTCAAAAATTTGTTCAAATGCTTATTTCATAGAGCTTGAGACTGTTATTCACACTTTATTTGAGCCAGACCAGAACATTTTAACTCCCCGTGTAAAAAAATAATTATATCAAAACATATCTCCTTTGATAAAAACATATATGGATTATATATAAATAGATGCAATCAGATCTACTCCATATATATTCATATCTGCTTCAGATATGTTTTAATCCGTAAATTGAGTCTATCTGACAATTTTACATATATCGCTCCTTTACTTGTATAGTGTCATAACTCAAAATATTTGATTTTGCAGAAAACACGTTTAAAGTTTACTATTGAAACTGGTTTTTAATTGAAAAAGGCCGGTACATAGAAAATGTAATAATGGCGTGTACTCTTCTCAAACGGTGAGTTTAAGAGATATTAATACGAAATTTTGACACAATATAAAGCACGATATAACGAATAATTCTGCATCATTAACTCAAATTTTTTGAGTTATGACACTATACAAGTAAAGGAGCGATATGAACATATCTGAAAATGCCTGATCATATATGCCAGATAGACTCAATTTACGGATCAAAACATATCTGAAGCAGATATGAATATATATGGAGTAGATCTTATTATATCCATTTAGATATGATCCATATATGTTTTTATCAAAGGAGATATGTTTTGATATAATTATTTTTTTACACCGGTCATTTAGAGTTTTTGGTGAACACTTTGTAAAAAACCATCGTATATGGCTCAACTTAATTTTAAATGAAAGTTTTTCTGATGCTCTCTGTAGGGTCAAGGTAAACAAATTTTGAGATTTTTTTTTTAAATTTTCTTAAACGTAGGAAAGAAACGTAATGTTTTTGCAAATTTCAAATAGCGATATCTTGACCGATTTTAATTCTTTTTACTATTTTTTTAATATTTGAACTTCGTCACAAGAGAAATTTAACAAATGAATAGTTCATGCGAATAAGGACGAATAGACCACTTTTTCGCAAACACGTTTTTTTGCATAAATGCATTTTATTAGCAGAGCCCTACAATCCTATGCAGAAATTTTGGGGAAATTTTGACTTTTAAGGCTAAAAAAATTACTTTGAAAGTGCAATAATTCGTATATTTTTATATTTTTGTTTAAATTGGGAGTAAACTAACGCACAATTTTGATTAAATACAACACAAAAACATACAAAAATTTTACTTTCGGTAACAATGTGTTAAAAGAACATTACGAGGAACAAACCACACTTATTATATTGGCAAACAATTTTACCGTTCTTGAGTTATAAGACTTTAAAGTGTGGAAAGCAAAAAGGGCGAATATCCATCCTTAACAAAATATTATATAAAAATTATTTAGCTGCGAGTTTAAAATTGATATTAGCTAAAATTTGAAATTGTACACAAAAAAAACAATCTTAGCACATACAAACTTTTAGTGTTAATACTGCATCCAATGTCAGGAATAAAAAACAAAAATTTTTTCATGTCCTTTTATGTTACGTCGTAATATGCAGTCAAGGGTTAATATTATAATTCCTAAAAATGTATTTAGTGTCATAAAGAATTACTACTGCATCAAATGGCAGGAATATTAAAAAAAAAATTAACAAAAAATTTTTTTTTGCATGTCCTGGCAATCCTTAAAAAGTGTATCCTTGAAGTCCTTAAAGTGTTACAAACAAATACCAACCATAGTTCGTCAAGTATTGCAAGTCTCATGAAAATGTAGTCAAAATCTGCTGCAAAATAACACATTTTTATTCAAATTTC